>JAMKCH010031164.1:0-23530 GCA_023653785.1 Ophioderma brevispina | reverse complement strand
AGTTAGAGCACCGATAATTGTAGCAAGGCTTATTGTTGCAGCTGTACGACTAGCAACTGCATCAAATTTGATGCAATGTTTGACATAATGTGCGTGTTTATAAAGGGATTTAGAGCGTCTCTAAGCCGCCACGTGTTTTCAGCCTCATTTCTAAATGAGCGCGTATTTCCATGTATTTGTTTAAGTCTGAAAGTTTTTGTCAGTATTCTCTACCGTTAAGTGTGGGTAATTTCCGGCGGTGCGTGTGGTATTTTCTGTGGCATTTATTCTTCTAAAAATATAAATTTAGTGTAAAAAATTAAGGTCACGGTTATTAAGAGGTCAATTTATTGTATTCCTTACAAAGCCTGAACTAAACGCTTTACCTCACTTAATTCTATTTTCTGGTGTATCATAGAGACACTAACAACACCCAAAATGAAACATCATATACTAAAGGAAACTATTTTTAGTTTATAATCACCGAACACAAAATTTCCGCCAGGTGCACTTGTGGTAAACCCCATTTATTCAAATATCCAACGTTTGGAGTCAAATGGCACAGTGAAATGTTTTGTTTATAAAATATAATTTAATTAATATTTCATACTCTGTGAAATTTCCAACATGGTACTCCACAAAATGCTGATAATTCTTGTTGTTTTAAATTTTGAGAATACAAACTTGCAATTCCTAATTGTTTAACACCAAAAGTTATCATAGATAGATCACCTAAATTACCCGTATCGTGCATTCTTATTTGTCTACCATTAATCCTATACAAAGTTCATTTTGCGTGTTCTACCGCTATATGAATATCATTTTGGTGACTCTACATTAATTTAATAGTCCATTTCATTTTGTTAAAACCCTATCATTACCGCATTTTAAAGCTGTCGTCTGTCCATTTCCAATATAGATGCTTATATCTTGGGTAGTAAATTAAAAAATGTTAAAAGAGACTCATTATTAGTGCGTGGTGGAGATTCTCCAGGCCTTGCTGAAAAGAGCAAAGTCATGCCGGTGATAAAAAAGTATTAGATGCAACTCAATTGTAAGACTGCTAATTAATTCATTGATACCTACAGCTTTACCAGGATTTTGAAGTAAGTTAAAATTTTTTCTATTGTTAATGGAGGATTAATTTTATTATATTTTCAGATGGGTTTTTTCATATTGTTTTTAAAAAAAATCGATGTTTTTTTGTTTTTTCAATGTTTTTTCTTGCTCTAAAAGAAAAATATGACTTTGTACACCTCATCCAAGAAACACTATGGATCTTCCAAGGCAGAGGAGTTATTCAGGTTCATGGTGAACCAGCTTATCCACATAATTGTTTTATTTACAACATCTTTTCATCAGTAGAGCTTCCATATGGACAATTTTATGTATTACCCATTCCAAAGTCCTTGTCATGGGTATCGCCTGACTTTTCAACTTTATGATGATTTATATTGGCATACGTCATTTGATACGTACCATCATAGCACATCTTTTCTATTACGGGTGTTTTTCAAGTTGATAATTTTATTCCCCCCCATATCAAGATCGGTGGTTATTTGAGCTATGTCAAGATTTGAATGGAAGAACTTTCACTTTTAAGATCATTCTGGTCCATAACTGCTCTTATATATAATATATATTTTCTTTTATCTCAAGTTACAAGTCGAATGGTTTGTAATGGTTGTTAAGCTTGATTTTAGCCTCCATGTCCCCATTCAACTTTAAAATCGATGTCTAACTCATTAATACTCACCGATTGAAGAAACTTAAGGGGGTTCAAATTGATGGTTAAATATTCTCCAAAAGATTCAGTCGACATTGGGATAAAAACACCTAACAGTTGAGATGGGTTTACTTGCTGATTATTATTTTCCATATTTCTAGTTGTTGATAATTGCTTTAAATAAATAAGTATCTTTTTTGGTAAAACTCAATACGCGGTCTCCTTCGTACTTACTCCCAGTCAACCATCATACTATCCCACCCCAATAAATACTGTATCGGCTCTGGTAACCAAATTTGAATCCTTTGGAATAACCATATCGATTAACCCATTCGCTTATTTACCGTGATACTGAAACCATCAATTTCACTTGTTAAAAGTTTCCACTAATTGTTAAATGTGTGATAGTCCAGATTTTCATTTTTTTACCTCGGTAGATTCTCCACCCACATTTCCCAATCTCCATGTTTGCTCTTTATAAACATTATACCAACCTACCCATACACAAATACGTTTTTGACTTCCAATCATTAACCTTTTATCCGAGTTATCAATAGCTCTTGTAAAGTATATGGTTTACCCTTACTAGCATTTCGGTATTGTTATGAACATTATATATTATTCAATATAATAATAAAATGGAGTGATCCATTAGACTTCAAATATAATCAAGATGCAAAATATCGTGCGGTGTGTGTATGAACCAACTCATCAGTTTAGCCTAGTACACCAATCCATAAACAATTTAACAAACAAAACAATTTCATTGTAAAATTTCCCAACATATGGACTAATTACAAACTACCACAAATAAAAGATCCTGATATTTATAATGATTGGCTTTCAAATCCCATGCAATACTGGGCAGAATCAATTGGGAATTTTGCAGTGTGGGGTGTGCTATACAATGGTTTGGCGTATCCAAAATCATTTACGCAATAAATGGATCCAATGATTAGAAGTTTATTTCGATTTCATGCTTATTATCAAACACGTCGAATTCTAACCGAAATGCAATGCCCTCTACCAACCGATTATCATTTAATTCCCATAAACAATGGAATTACTTTAAATACTTTTGAAAGAATTTGTTCGAATTTGGCATTCTCCTGAGCTGATTTTAGACAAAAAAATTAGACCCCTCACACGGCATGGGCTCCGTTCGCTACTATACAATTCACAAAAAAAGTATTCTCATATCATATGAGAATGACCAAAGAAAAAGTATTAGAAAAAGGTTCTGATTACACCCAAAGAATTTTACTGTGCATTGGAATCATCATATCTGGTAAAGTTGGATCGACCATCACAACCACATATAAAATTGAAAATATATTGAGCAATACTTTGACGATAAATCCATGGATTGCTATTGGTAAGTTTTTGTATTAGATAAAAGGAAAGGATTCACACAGGCAAGCATAACGCGAATAAACGATTCCTATAGAACTTACGTATGGGCCATATTAAGATCACATCTCAGACGAGATCACAATTTTGGGAATAGGTAAAGCTTTTGAATATGCTCAAAAACAATTTATAAGCCAATGTTGAAGATGTATTAATTCTGAAATTGATTTTACCAGTTCAATGAAAGATATCAGTCTACATGCATATGCCCGTTCAAAAGTAGATTATGTTTTGGGTTAGATCTTTATATGATTCCATCCAATTGATATGGACTTGTATATTGGTACTATTAACGGTATAATAATTGAATCGTAATCGCATCATCCGATTTAACAACTGGGCATAATGATTAGTAAATGAAGACACCACACTTGCTCCAAGAAACCGTCCAATTTTCACCTCACCCCCCAAATGATTTGATACACCTCCGACACAAGATTTGCCCCCTGAACTTTGATACATCAACAGGTACAAAGATTTTATCTCCAGTGCAAGATGATTTTGATCACCAGAACCGGCCAAGATTGCCCACCTGTGCGGATGATCACCTCCGTAGCAAAGATATAAAGAAAAAAGAATACATGATATCATCTACCACATGATGAAACAAACTACTTCCTTACACTAGGGAATAACTATACGGGTTCTTTGATTTGTTGTTTTTGCAATAGCTAACTCACATAACATACACATAGCCTGCAAAGCAACGCCAAGTATCCAAACATGTTCACTACAAATCAACCACGCGGGACCTGAGACAGATTTTAACAGAAACTAACACTTACTACCCCAATCGATTTTCCTGGTAAGCAGCTAACATCAATTATATCAGCTATTTAAGTAATAGATTTGAAATATTTTTTTAAGTTTAGATCTTATTCTCCATGTCGCTTACAGTTTTCGGCATTAGTCTCTGGCCCGGGTTTTTGGTCCTGGTTAGGTTTGTTCCTGGCTCATTGATTCAGAGCTGCAATTTATTATGTAGCTACAGAAATTCCTTCAACTAAAGCAGCAATAGCCATACTCTAAGCAGTTAAAATTGATAAATAGTAATACCTTGTTCTTTACCAAAATTGGCGACACGATTACACCCTAACTTCATAATCTTCATTTAACATTACATCTTTGTCAAATGGTATTTGTCGACTCGCTCAATTGACTTCTAAATTTTCCATCGTACTCTTGAATTTCCCTATCCACTATTTGATTTTTTCCTCCGATCTGGCAATTCTTTTTCTTGTTTTCTATCTTCAAAAAACATTTCATCTTCGCTAGCACCCGGCTTTTAATAATCTCTCTTAACTTTTTCCTTTATAAACTTTCTCTTTCACTTTCACCAATGTAAATGTTTTACACTTGGCCCTCATTTTATATAAATTGAAACGATCATCCGACTATTTCACGGTATGGTAATGACCCTTCAGGACCTAGAGCCAATTCGGTCTGTGTCATCTTGTTTAAAAATAACCTATTTTCAGTTTTGATCCTGTACATTATTTAATATTCCTTGCAATTCTACATGTTTTCTGAGAAATCTGGGCTTCCTGGTTGCTCTTTGGGCAATAATCATGCTTTATTTCGTTTAATGATTGCCGTTGTGTCGGATGGTAGATTTTTGGTCTACCCATACCCTAATTTTTAACTCCAAGACCTCTAACTAACAAATCCAACGCCATTTAATCCACTATTGTTTAGCCCCGTCCTTTATCTTGGATGTAACTTAGTGCAAGAAAATTTTATTTGGATTTTTATGGCATAATGTCAGTTTATTTCTTTGCCATCATAATAACAATATAATAGCTGTCTTAGAGTCTTTTCATATCTATCGTAAAAACTGCTTTTAATATTTGAGATCGTGCATTAAATCATACATCCCACTCCGTGTTGTTGACTATACATAAAATTATTTATTAACCAGACTTGTGAATTTCTTCATTTCTAATGTCTGCTCCTGTTCCGGTACATTTGGGTCAACCACCAAACGATGTTTCATCCAGTAAACTCATCGCCAATAGTTGAAATGTCATCAAATGTAGTCTTTCCTAACAGGATCTTCATCAAAAGGACCATTTTCACAATATCTCTCTAGGAATAAAAGTCTGCCATTTTATTTTAAAAATTATATATTATATATAACAAATGATACAGGGAATATTGACACAACCTTAACGCCCTACAGAAAGCTTTAAAACCAAAGGAATTAAAGGTTCGCCACGTACTTTGTACATAAACACATTTACCAAGCACAATTGAATCAAGTGAATGCTAACTGTTTAGTGACCCACGATCTAGGAAAGAATGATTGCATAGTACCAGGTTCTTTCAAAATTATCATTCAAAATAAATGCTTACTGCAACCATGCTGCAAAAGAACTCTAGTCAATAACCTGGGGAGAGCAATTGTTAGTAAAGAATTGAAGTAAATTAGAGGGTCAATCTGTGTGTTATCTTGGATGTAGTGATTATTTCTCACATAGCGCAGGACCTATGGACAATCACACAAAGAACTTGAAAATGCTGTATTATCAAGGGTAATTCAGGCTGCACTAGCGGTCAAACATTAAATTAACATCGGAGATGAAGGTGGCTTTAGCAAAAATAACGTGGCCACTTGCACAGCTTATGAGAACGTATTCTGCATTTCCACTTGACTTTTGAACGTTACTTAGCTCACCATCCATACTGTCCAACACATCTTAAGATAGATTAAATCCTACGATTTAACATTCATAGTAACTGGCCAATAGGCAAAGTCATTGTACGCTCTGATACCCCCGTCCGCAACATATACATTTCGATATCATTAGAATTCGATGTATTATCTCTCACACGTCGAAAAATGAGACAAAAAATACCAAAGAAGCATGAATGGGTAGCGCATTTTCTCGCGCGTTTATGCAGTTTTACTACAAAGGCAATCGGCCTTCAATTTTGTGCTATAATTCAAAGATTGGCCAGCAGCACGCACGACCATTTTCAAGAGGACGGCTCAGTACTTACACTCAAACACTAACTGGCAATTCCCCTGATAAGTCAATCAGCAAACATCTAAACCCGCCAAAAACGCGCCGTTGGTCGTAATCACCATATCAGAACACTCAAACAATAGAATTTATGGCTATTAAAATCATTTAATTTTAGCACTTTTTTTGTAAATCCCCACCAGAACAGAGAGGTCTTAAATCAAGGCACCAGCACAGTAGGCCTTACAATAATACTTTAGCATTTATTTAGCACAAATCATCATATAATAGATTTAAATGAATTAAGCCCTTGACAATTGTTAATATGTGTAAATCACATATTTCAACTGTGAATATAAACACAATTGGACCTGTCTACTATCACCTCTAGCTGCTGATTCCCCACCGAGGGCAGAGCCAGTAATAGTCGATTCCACCCAGATACAAAGTGGAAGTGGTATAAATTGACAAAAGTTTCTCATGATGAGCAGTCAGTTGGACCTTGGAATTTTTAACTTGCAAGGAATGCCAAAAATACAATGATCAAATGTATGTACTATGTATGCGCAGAATAACGACAACACGAGATAATATCATGCCAGAAAAACGACTAATAAATTTTCGAGCTCCCAAGATTGGGTAAAGGCCCATAACATTTTTAGTATAATTAACAAAACTCAGTTTTGGCACACTTTTCAATCCTCACATGCATTGAGTTTGTATCTGCACCCTACCCTGGGTCACACTTTACTAGCCAACGTTAATCTAACTTCAAACCTGTCACAAAAGCCATTCATCACCACGAAAAAATTCTCACCCACGTATGATAAGCCCAGTATCATAAACAAAAAAAGACACAAATAACATAGGCCACTAGGACCCAGCGCAAATATACTGAAAATTGGGCGATGGTGGGAGGAAAAATTTTTCGTGACTGCATGAAAACGGGTTGAAAAAAAAAAAATACCATTAATCGCGAGACCGGCAGGATGGTGAGAAAAGACAATGGCCAAAACACACTACTTCACAAGCGAGGTGCCGTGTTGATGGGTAAATCATGGCAAGGGACAAAAAGGCGGCACACCGTGTCTAGATCACCGGATTTATGTGAATCGCAGGCTAATAACATAAATCGATATTATATCATCTCCCACCGGCGAAAAATGCGAAAAAATACCAAGAAGCAGGAGTGGGTAGCGGCTTTTCTCGCCGTTTCATGTCAGTTTTAATACAACCGGCAATCGGCCTTCAATTTGTGCTATAATTCAAAGATGACCGCCATCACGCACGACCCATTTCAGAGGACCTCCAGTATTACACTCAAACACTATAGGCATTCCACCTGATGAGCAGCACGCAAACTCTAAAACCACGCCAAAACGGCCCGTTGGTCGTACACACATTCCGCAATCACTTCCAACAATTAGAATATCGGCTTATTAAAATCATTTTAGTCACTTTTGTACATCCCCACCATACAGAAGGGGTTAAATCAAGGTACCAGCACAGTAGGCCTATACCTAATATAATTTATCATATTAATTTAGTCACAATCATCATGATAATAGATTTACTGAATTAATCACTTGGACAATTGTAATATTTGTGTAATTCACAAATGTCACACTGGAATATAAAACAAAAAAAACACAATTGGCCTTTAATATCAAGCTCTATCTGCCTAATTCCCCACCGGATACAGAAGAGAAGTAGTCGATTCCACACCAGAACGAATGGAAGTGGTATAATTGACAAAATTTCTCATGGTGAATAAAAGTGCATGAATGTTACTTGAAGGGCATGCCAAAATACATGAATCAATTTGAAATATGCCTACAATGGGAAACCTCCAAACAAGTTTCCTTTTAGGAACTTGCATTACCCCCCCCCCCCGCCCCCCCCACCCCCCTGCAAAGATATTACAAAGGAGGAGTAATGCAACTGAAGGGGGTTGCGGAAAATAATAGGCAAAGACATTTTCTAGGTGTTACGAAAACAAAAATTGCCAAATCCGAAAGATTCACCCCTCTCTTCTATAACAGGGTATGATCAGATGGTGAAAAATTGTAATGATTCTTTATCACATGAGCATTTCCTAACTGTTCGCAGATCCGATGGGCATGACTGTTTAGCTTACTGACACGCTTCATCCCCGTTACCTGTTTTGGTGTTCCCCCATGAAAAAAAAGCCTAGGTAGAATATCAAACCAAATGACTTTGGTATTTGGAATTAATTGCCTAATTTCTTCTGACAAATTTGTCCTTAATACGGATTCTAGTGGCACATACTCATCCACAAAAAAGATCATCTTGTTCCCAAACATGAATAATCAGATGGGTGGTCGGAAAAGGTTCCTTGTGCGGTAACGAAAATTCTGTTAGAAAGACCTGTACACGAGCCCCACTTATCCCTTTCCACTTCACCTCCCCAGGGCCTCTCATTGGGTGTCTCAGCCCCCTGGCCCCATTTACCATGGAGTCGCCAACCACCAACGTTTTCCGAAGGGTATCTGAGCCCAAGAAAAATTAAAAAAAAAAGAAAAAATTGGGGTAAATAAGATTTTCAGACCAAACAATAAAGAAAAAGGAATCATGAACTTATTAAAACAAGGTATGGAACTCAACAGAAATTTTAATACCACTGTTAGCCAAAACTGAAAAGGGGGGGGGCGAATTTACCATAGCAAAATGTGGAGTCTTTAAAATATGAGCCTAAATTTACAAGTGGGCCTTATATAAGAACAATACGGCATTCGAATGCCACCGACCCATGTCTCATTATGCTTTCTAATGGCAGGCCTGCAATTGCCGCTGAAGTAGCTGCCCTATCCTGAAACTTTGCGCCGAAAATTTAGTTGGATCGAGAAACCTAATGCATACAATGCCTTTCTTAAGATCAGATGAATTTGAACTGATGTCAAATGTGAACCATCAAAATGAACAAAGAGAGGCAATTTACATGAGAACGAATGCCTAAGTACGCTTTCAAGGTGGACACTGGACATAACTCTTACGGACTCGGCGCTATGAAGATTTAAGATTTCATTCAAGGACCGCCTTTCTGATGGCTTTTTGAAGTGCGAATGCGCAGAACCAGGACAGAACTATGCGCAGATCCGCAAAGGATATAATCGTCGCCGAGCTAAGTCTTAAGACAAAAATTAATCTCCTAACTTCGATGCACTGCAACCTCGCCAACTCTCAAAAAGCCATAGAAAGCCAACAAAAAAGCTTTCCTAAACAGAATCACTCATAGAAGAAGCGCACCCAAGCCGGCAGCGCACTAAGCAAGGAATTTACGATGTCTATGGTTTAGGAGCTCGACCATCACAGCGCTTGCGAACTTTCGCCTAAAAACCTTCCTTTAACTTGAAATAAGAATTTGCAGTTGATCAGGCCAAAAATAAGTTTTATGAACAAAAGAGGATTGCGGAACATACACGCATGCTGTAGCAGGAGCGTAGTCATTTAGAGACAAATGGGCAGAAGGCAGCCACTTGGTTCACTGAGGCTGGCCATACAGAATTGAAACCTAACGCACCCAACATTTTGAAAAACAGTCAATGCCATTCTGATACGTAACCCAAGGATTGTTTGCAAATATTTATTAAACAGCCTTTTGCACCTCAACTTCTTATAGATGCCAAAATAAAATCCGGAACCGAAAGACCCTCGGGCTCCGCCCCTGGGTGCTGCTTTTCTCGAAACCTGTCTACTGAAAACGAGATACTCATCGGCAATTACTTTAACTCGTACCGGCTATATTCTAGCAACAAAAAGAAATCTTGAATTTGAGGCATTGGAGCACAAAAATCTAAGGAGCTTCAAATTTGCCACATTTTGATGTTTGCTTATTAACAATTGAACTCGGTACGGCCTCATTATCATCATTGAAAATGAATTTTCTTCTTCCCCTGCAAACGATACACCCCCACAACACCATTGCAACACTATGGGAAAAAATTCCATCCATGCTATTGAAATGAAAGGTTTGAAAAATTTGAATGGCCATTTTTGCTGAAACCAGCTGTTTTTGAAAAAATCCCCAACCCAATTTTGCCACCACTCGCATCAGTAATAATTCTGAGATCAGAATTTGCAACCCAAACGGTTTCTGGAAATATGGATGCCCCCATTAAGTTTTGATAAACACTAGCCCATGTGAAATCTTCTTTTGCACCATCGCTAAGTTGTATTTTCACGCTTGTATTTGTTTGAACACACGGTAGATCAATTAAGCAGCATTAGGAAATGCGTCTTACATCGGGAGAGACAGCGCCGGGCCAAAAACAAAGATAAAGAGCAACTAACGATGCAGCTCTTTCAGCGTAATAGCATTCGCATTCAAACAAAGCTTAACTTTATCCACTACTTTTGCTAATTTCTCATGGGGAATGGAAAACGGTTTGACGTATGGAATCTATTTCAAGACCCAGCAGATATACAAATTTTTGTTGTTGGGCCCACGGATTTTTCAACTGCTAGAGGAACACTAAAATCCTACAGAGATTTTGAAGTATTCACTAAATGCGACACGATTGCGCGCTTACGTCGTCTTTCACACCTACTAAAATGTAAATCGTCTTCAGCATAGTGGAATATACAATCGGATTTAGATTCACACCCCTTGGTTGCCAATTCAAGGAAAGTTGAGAGAAAGTTCAAACAAAAGCTGGAGAACAGATGCACCCATGGGAAGTGCCTTATCTACAAAGTAATCATCAACGACCTTCATCCCAGCACTTGAAAATCACTGGGGTGAATCGGCACAGTCTAAGACGATTCAATATCGGACTTCGCAGAGAGCACCTCGACCACTCTTACAACCGATGTTATTTGCATCATCGAAACTAGCATATTTCACAGTGCACACATCCTATCAATTTCCGCCATTAATTGAATAGGCCTTGGGAATGATAAGTGTTGTATAAGTCTAATTTGCCCCTTTCAGACTTTGGGAATTATACAATTGGAGAGAAAATATGAGATTAGTAATAGGTCATGTTGTTAAAATGCGGCCCTGCAATTGCCCCAGATTTACTTCTTTCATTAACTTAATTCGAGCACGATCAGGGTAATCCAGAAAAGATTTTAGTTTGGAGAATCTCTTTTATGTCTTGCGGCCAGAATAGCCCAATTTCAAAACATGAAGAAAACCCTCTGTAAGAATTAAAGCAGCACGTTTGTCAGGATATTCATCAAAGGAAACGAATTCATCCGAAAACTACTATGGCGCATTTATAAATACAACAAATGCATACAAGGGAGGCCCCGGGCAAGAATAAGACTTGCTGATGAAAAATATAGGAGAGAAGCAAGATTTTAATCATCATCAGAAGTTGAAATTTCTTTTGAGCAAACTGCGGCCCGCGAGTGGCCAACTGCCGAGCATTTGCTACATTTGTGCGCGATTTGCAATTAAAGAGATAGGTGCCACCCTGAGGTATGTAGGCAAAGCACAATTGCTCTTTTGGTGCTGACGCATTGGTTGATGTACTGGGAGGAGCAAAGCGCCTTTCTGCACGAAAAGACCCCATAGGAGCCTGGGCACCCTTGGACCCTCTTAGGCTTTGCTGGTATGAAAATGAATAAAAGGGTACCGTCAAAAAATAAAGACTCCACAATTCCTTGTCAATGGCCATCCAGGAAGGGAATTGAATGGGTGCGCATGCTGACGCATGCGAAACTGCAGATCATAATCGCGCCAACCCATCCCTAAAGCTTGAGCCGCAGTTGCGAATGACATGACCAATATTTAATAAATCTTGGGTTCGAGGAGGGTGGGCCGACAAATAAACTGCCGCAAAAATAAAGAAAGGAAGCCGAGGTCCAAGCATGAAATGGACGTAATTTTTCGTTTGGCCTTATTGGAAGCCACACAAATTGACCCATTTCATTAAACTTAAGAAGAGGCAGAATTGGGATCAATTGTGCAGTATCTTCAAAATTCCAAAATTGCACCAAAATCCACAAATTACCTTTGATAACTTTTCTTGAAGTTTGAGGTAGACACGAACCCAATGGTTTGCAAATAGATTTATGGGACTTACACCTGGAAAGAGAATTAGCATCGATTGATTTTATTAAATTTGTAGTTAAAACTAAGCTCACACGAGGCTCCGGGTAAACTCGACTGCACACCCATTACCTAAATTCGGTATGCCAAGCTCTGCTGACCAGTTTGCCCATAGTTGGAAGCCACCGTATTCACCACCGGAAACTAGGTATGAGCAGTGGCAGAGCGATCGCCCGAGCCAACAGCCGGAATAGCTGTTGGGGTGGGACGTGCTGACGTTGGGGATTCCGACGGTAATGGCACTGACCGTTGACTGTTAACTGGACTGGCAGATGAAACGTTGATAAACAGATACAATGGTACAGACCACAGAATCCCTTGTTGGTATTGGTAGAAGAAATTGGTGCAGAATTGAACACAATAGGAGAGCAGCGGCCACGTATGAGGATGATGGACTGAAAGCCGATGAAACCATTGCTGCACTTGTTATTACGTTCGATGACGCAACTGAAATTGGTTTTGAGTTGCAAATTTGACACATCGTGATTAACAGTTACCTGCTGATGCAGGTTTACCAAATTCTGCGATTGGCGTAAAATTTTTAGTAGGTCCGGATTGGGCATCAGCACTTGACATAGAAACGCTACTTACAGTATTTGTATGGGAAGATACAGGCCTGCTGGCGGTTCTGAACGAGAATTTACACTCTTAAACCTGATGTGAAGTGATTGCGCACACCGAAACTGTCTGTTCGCTTTCGTCTGTGATCTCGTCTGTCTCGACGGAAGTTTATTTTCAGGTGCGTTTGAAGATGATTTGGCTGCCACGTTTTCTAATTCTGAGAGCTGAATTCAGTCGGTTTTCGTTTAGTTCCACGTCTGCGACCCATATTAATTGATGAATACTCGAGCTGTTACCGCAATACGTGACGATAATCGTACTAAACGACAAAGGAAAAACGTTGCCTAAGAAGATAATGCTCAGAAGAGAAAAAATTTTCGTGACTGCATGAACGGGTTGAGAAAGCCAAATGACCAAATTATCGCGAGACCGGACGGATGGGGTGAGAAAAGACAATGGCCAGACACACCTACGTCACAAGCGAGGTGCGTTGTGTTGATTGGTAAATCATGGCAAGGGACCAAAAAGGCGGCAACCCGTGTCTAGATAACAGGATGTATGTTATCGCAGGCTTAATAACATAATCGATATTATTGGCCGCAGATATCACATCGTTTTGCGCGGGAGGCGCGGAGTGCGGCAACTTTGGAAATAATTGTTGGAACACTTGAACGATTCGGAAAAGGAAAACTGTTCCCGTCCGCGCCCATCTATGAAGTATTATCGGGTATTGATGTCATTAGGGACTAGTCTTCCAATTTCCCCAATATCGATTGATGAGATTGGAAAACGGGTAAGTTGAAGTGTAATGTTGGGCTTTCAATTGAGTGATACGAGGAGCTTGTAGGTTTCTTAATTTAGATAGACACCGATGAGCAAAGTAGGAAATGGTTGTGGCAAATGTATTTATAGACCATTAAACATGTTATGTTCTGAGCCGGTTCACGTGGGGGGGACCACGGAAGTAGATGCTCGCAGGCAAAATATTGAGATCACGGTAGTGCCGTGTATAGTAGATCGGTTGAGTTTAATTCTATGTATCGTCATAACCACGCTTTGAATTTCACCAAAAAATATTGTTCAAATTAATTATATTTACTTGCCTGCATAATCAACAATGCCAGACAGTTTGCTACTTTGTGCCGTCGGTTGCGCTAATCGAAGGACTCCAAAAGAAAAGCGCAAATAGTCGGTGAATGTTGAAATGAAAATCGACTGCATTTTTACCTATTTCTCATTATAGCCTCAAAAAGCGATGATCCAATTCAAAATTTTTAAAGCGCATATTATAAAAATTGTAAAATCTGCCAAAGTTTGAATGTATATTTCAGGATGTACTAACAGATATACAGGGTGGATACGACAAAAAACACATTTCTTTTCAGCAATGCACCATTATTTCCAGACATGTTATGAACAATGAAAATTTTATCATATTTGGAATGTACTATAAATCCCTTTCAGCCAATGTGTTATTGTTAGTACTAGATAGGCATTTGTTGTATACAGGGTGCAAAAAAAGTGATTGCATTTAATGCATTTTTCCTTAAAGAAAATTTATTTTCTATCAATCATGGAATTAGTGCAACAGAAATGTAGAGGGTGGTCAAATGCGCTGATATCACCTCCCTTGGACACTACAGTTATGTGACATTGCAACATCAAATAGCTGATAATTATTAAAAACAAATATGTTTAATTTTCTAATCTAACAACCCTCAAACAAATAAGGTGCGAACAGTTCTTGTATATTTAATAACATCTTTAGCCCCAATCTATAATGTTAGAAGTGTACATGAAACTTATCACGACCAAAACATGGCATTTTATGGATTGTGGTCCAAAACCATTTGAATGTGACAGCTCCAACTTTTTGGGGGGTCCACTAGAAAAAAACATGACTAGTGTTAGCAGACGTTAGCTTCTAGGTGAATGAAGGTTAAAAACAAGAAAAAGTACAAAAACACAAAAAGGAGATGTATGCAGGCCAATGCTGTAGCAGGTATATGAAGGATGAGCAAACGAAACACTGTCCTGGTATGAGGCAAGTGATAACGATGGTGCCCTCATCAGTTAGAAGTAGCTTACAGTACTTTTTGATACATATTATTTTGATTGGAAATGGATCATTTCTCTCCATCTTCCACTCAGGACAAGATTGGTGAGTGGTCGAGTAGGCCCCTCTACTTACATTTATGGTATCATTTTTTCAGGTCAGTCTCATTAAACCCAAGCCTAGGCCTACTAGGTTGATCTTGGCCCACTGGCCTTGGGTAGGCGATCACCTATCATGCCTAACTAGGAGTAGGAGGCTAGGGACGCTAACTAATAGAAAATAAATGTCACTGGAGTAGTCTTGACCTCATCAGTGAACAAAGACAATGTTTTCGGTATATAAAACGAAGATTATGGTCTTATATCGGTTGATGAATGGAGATTAGCGCTCCCTCGTGGCCTATAGCCAAACATGGCATCGATCTATGTAGGACTTAGCATACCTGGCCTACTATCTATGTCGGCCTAGCATACTAGTAGGCTTGAACTATGTAGGCCAAGCATACTATGTAGGACTGAGCATACTATGTGGCTAGCATACTGTGCATAATAGTAGCCAGGTAGCTAGGGCAAAATCGGGGAGCGAAATCTCCACCATCACCCTCGTGACCAGTCAATATTGTTACATATTTCAACAGATGTCGATTTTGGACAGTTTACATTATGTGGAAGTAAACAAGTTCCAATCGGGAAACTTGAAACTTGTACATGGTTATGTACGTACCCAGCTTTGTTCCCCAGATGTTGTTTTCAGTCGCTCCAAGTACTCTCTGCGATTGTTTTCAGATATCTTTAACATATTTCACATTCGTTCCATATTCACCGACTAAATATCTTGAAGAAAAAAGTTCGAGAAGACTTCCACCACAGATAGATGCTGAGGAATTACACGACTTGTCGAGCACTGTTTACTATGCTAAGACAGTGACCCGCGCGGGACCTCAAAATGTTTTGCCGGTGTGGCTGCGCGCGCATCAGTATTTACAATTGATGCTGACGTCAGATGTTAACTGGTCTATAGGCTATGTGGAATTTATGCTAGATGAGCTATAATGCCATTGACCTTTTGCGGTATCGCCGGCCCCCCACTATTTAAAGGGAAATTACATCAAAAAACGGGGCGGACATTCCACGCGACATCCAGCAGGGCATCTTAATACCTAACAAAAATCTTGTAAAATCGCAGTTACCGTCTGGAAATGTGCGGGCAGCGACGACGATTGTTGTTTTACAACACATTTCAAAAGGAAATCCTGAGCCATAGCTATAAAAATTTAACTGTCAAAATAAAGCTTATTCAAAGTTTTCCATAAGTAGCCTAACGAAATTATTTTTTTTAACAAAATGAGTCTTTTTTCTGTGATTGAAAGATGCCTCTTATTTTTGTGGTTGAGTTTCGTAAACAAAATCTGCCCGGAATGGAGTTGTTAAATGAGTTTGGGTCCCATGCTACCCCCCCCCCCCCACTTCCACAACAAGGACCTATTAAAACGAAGTGGCCCATCCGTAACTGCAGTCACAGCGGTCCAAAATATTACCATTCGGGGCAAGGGGTTTGTTCAAAAAATGCGCTTGTTTGTGTTTGGCATGACTTTTAAACAGGATATAATACAGCATTCCATTGATTTCGTTCCAATGTAATGTGTACAGCCTGTCTAAAAAAAATGGTACAATCAAAAACCGATTTTTTTTTCAATATTATATCTCAACATAAGTAAGTCGCTTTGTAACATCACCTTAAAGAGAAATACCAGGCTTCCAGGATTTTGGTTCATCTCATTTGCTTGCTTCAATCGAGAGATAACTCCAGTTTACTGCGGGTGGAACACAAAAAACGAATTTGTGCCACTTTCTGGTTGAGTGAAACGGTGAAAGAAATTGTAAACATAGTTTTCACACATGAAAGATATGAAAATCTTAAAAAGGGATTAAACTTCATAAAGAACTCTCAAAGATACGAAAACAGCTACGTAGTATAATAGGTTTGGAAGTTTGGAAGTTATGTACAGTAAGTTCTGGATTAAGATAAAAGGGAATAAAATCGACATACTGTTGTTTGTTATAACTTAGAAAAGAGGAATCATGAGCGTACAGCTGGCGTACTACAGGCAAACCTGGATGGAGAGGAGTGGTTATGGTCGTGAATGTAAATGAACGCAAATTCTACCAAACACTTTGATACTTTGCTTCCAAATTCAAATTTTTGTTGACTTCAACATTAGTAATGCACAAAGATAGTGGAATATTTTAAACAATTCTTTGGATTTGGAGTCTTTATTTGGTGGCAATTACATCCTTCTGGCATGATTTAACAGCTACAATTTGAAAAATCAAAGTTCCAATTTCATTGCCGTGCAATGATATTTGTTATGGCTTATTATTATGAAAGATGATGGAGAAGAAGAAGATATTTATCATTGAACTGATTATGTTGATTATAAACGTGTTGTCGATATTAAAACTAATTCTTTTGTTTATTTGATCGGGTTTTGTTAAGCTTGTCAAGTTGCAATCTTGTGAGCTTCCAAACAGATGGCATAACTGGGCGAAGGCAACTCTGCCCATGCAAAAAGTTGGCACAAAATCGATTTTGGTAATTATATCGCACTTAAATTGATTATATTCTCTGGATTGACCAAAAGAAGCAAATAAGATGTGAAACAAGCTGGTCTTGTTCTTTAATATTATACCAAGTAGAGGACTTATTATGAAATCTCAATTTACCAATTTTTTTCTGATTGTACATTTTTTTGAGAACTGAGAGGCGTGTAGAACAAAAGTATGTTCATCAAAAAAATCTGCAATTTGAATTTGGTTACGACATTGTAAGTTTGCGAGGAAACATGAATGGGTAATGTACTTCAAACTGGCCAACAACACAATTGCAACACCAAAAAAATGAAAGATATGAGTGGATTTAACAATGTGGGCAAATATCACATTGTCCTCCTCAGCAGTTATTAGGTGTAAGTTTTTGAACATCAAACAGTTTCACTTTAGTAGTAGACACAGTGGTAAACAGAATTTTCTGAATGCTCTGTTCCCGAAGGAATTCGTTTGGGGGATATATAGATTTATGGTTATTTAAGTGGGAATAGATGGGTAGATATGAGACAAAGCAAAGAAGTTCAAGAAGCGAAGCTTCACATACAAATGGACGGACGAACATAACGTGACATAAATATCTCTCTATGATGTGTTATTTCATGTGCAATATATTATTTATTTTTTTATGCCTTAGATTCTTCATAAGGGAGCAAGGAACTAGTAGGTAATAACACAAGACCCAATAAAAGATTGTGTATACTATTTCATTACAGTTGTCAAAATATGATAATGGTTGAAATCGGACAAATCCATTTGCACACTCGTCTTTGATCGGATTGGTAGAACATAATAGCAAATAAATACCAACCGAACCCCCACACAATCTTATGTTTGACAACAATATCTTCGCCCGAGTGTTATTTCTTTGACACTGTATAGGGGACGACATATAAAGAAAAATATATATTATGAAGCCTTCGAAAAGTCAATAAAATGCTGACGCCAATTAGAAATACAGACAAAGAAATTACCATTTAGCCCCATTTATAGAACATACCGTTTTATATAACATACAGAGTGTGCCAAAAATCGAAAGAAATTGTTTTTAGAAGGTGAAAAAGACAAACCACTTTTAAGAGAACGTCGGTCCAGTTCCATACACTTGTTAAAAATAACCTGCCAAAAAAAAACAAACGGATTTGACTGGAGCTGAGGGACTCACAACCTGCAGAACGTAAACATAACGGATCCGTAACAAATACGCAACCACTCAGCTGCAGGAAGCAAAGTAACTGAGTATAAAATCTATCAGCTTTCCTCAAAAAAACGTATTGGTGTTTTGCTGTTTAAACAATATCAGAATTACCAATAAAGTATACAATCTCACGGTTAGCTATGGCATCATACAAACGTATGTATTTATACGTACACGGGGTTGGGTTGTTATAAAAAGTCTATTTCAGAAACAATTTTGAGAAAAAAAAGGCAATAAACAAAGAAAAAAAAAACGTTGAAGAAATAAAAAGTTAGAACCAGTTTATACACTTTGTTTGATATGGTAATGACACATTCTATGTCACCAATAATTATCAGATGGACTTATGCTAAATACAAGTACCTTACATTGATTCGAACATGGGCTTTAAGATTACACGTCCTAAACCCTATCCACTACACACGACATGTCTTTACTAATAGCAGATGAAACAGATGCTAAAATTAAATATATATATGTGTGTGATACTTTTTTCAAATTAAATAAATATATTACCAAAAGGTGGAAGTGAGTTCTACAGAGTTTTAAACTATTTTTTAAAAATTATAGGGAGGAAAAATTAGATTTGGTTTTTTTTTAATGACGTTGCTTACGACGTATTTAACACTATTTAGGTAAAACGATTTTCATAGTTCATTTCTTACATAAAAATAAGGTAATTACAAAAAACGTAATATTACGGGAAAATATAATAACGGTCAGGGATAAATACTACCTTTTTTTCAAAATGTTGTAGGTATATTTCTACCACTGTGTATTACATTGTTTCGCTTCCAAATGGTAATTTTAGGTTAGGTTAGGTTAAATTTAAAGCGCGAAGAATTGATTAATGCGGTTTATCGTAATTGAAGATAAAGTCTGGTAAATTAGGAACATTTTTAACAGTGGGGGTAGAACAGTTCTTAGACTAAATAAAACCTTTTCCCGAATCAATTTGGACAATTTAAAGGGGAAATTGGAAGCAAATTACGAAGCAGGTCAAACCGTTGGGCCGCTGACACTCTCTGGTGGGGAAGTTGTTAGGGTTAGTGAGCACGGTGAATGGAATGAAGGCTTGTTGAAAACCTAGGCCTATTGTGATGGTTGAAAAACTATGTCACATTAGACCACTTACTTGGAAGATCATTTGAAGGGAGTGCATACCTTTGAGGGATGTGGTACAGATGCCAGCCCAAATTAATCATTGTGATATATGGTTAAAATGGAGAGTCAAGTGTTATGCATCTTTTGGTTGATTTCCTTGGGTGCCGTTGCCGTTCTTATGTGTTAGTGTTCCCCGAGGTTGTTACTGTCTTTGCCTTTCGTTGTTGCTCTTTTTCTATTGAATAAACGATCACTCTGTTCTGGTGTATGTCACAATTTCATTATTGCAAGCACGATTGTGAGAAAATAAAAAAATCGCACGTCTTCAGTGGTGAATTGTGGCTGTTGATGGTTAACAGTTGAGGACCAGCCATCTTGAAACAATGATCAACACCGTAACGATTTACTTAATTGAGATTATAAAAGCAGCTTTTTTACAATCATACTACTGCTGAATTAAAACGTTCAAAAGTTAATCTGTTCCACTTCTTTGAAAGTAATGCATTCACAATTAAATGGCTCTTTTTTCAATAATTTTGAGCGATTTACAAGACTATACATATCCAGTTGAAGTGGTCCAAAACCTAAAATTACACACCCTTTCTTGGATCTAGGGATCTAAATGGGATGGGTTAAACGGGAATTATGGAGTAATTAGTAATTGTCAAATTATTGACAAGTACAAAAATGCCTACCACAGCACGAAGAACATCTCAGACACTTAATGTTGGTACCAATAGATAGCTATGGTCCTCCAAAATGCGTACCAACATGCCTAGCATTAAGTCACAATGACCGGTCTAAAGTTCGATGTCAGCAAAACTGCCCATTTCCATAGACACGATGAAAATTGTGAAAAATTACAATTTTTTCGCCAAAAAGGTTAGGAAAATCGATTTTCATGCGGTTTGGTTTTTGACTCTACTTGATGGGGGAAAAATGACTAGTTTTATTTAATAATGACAGCCATTTTAGGCTATAATAAGGTGTTTGCGTCGCTTTAAAATGCGCGAATATCAATTTCCACCTATATTCAGTATTTCGGACTTTCCTCAAAACAGACGTCATGATGCGTTCATTAATGGGGATGTTGGTACTTTTTTAGTACCAATGGAAGAAGAAGAAGAAACTCTAAACTATCAGTTGGAACAAAATTTACAGGAATCGGGTGGTCAGAACGAAAATCACAGGGGGTTTGTTACAAAAAATGGCTAGGTAGACGAGGTTAATGAGGGGGCATAAGCTGTTATATAAAAATAGCTTTAAGGCAGCCAATGTTGAATACCATAATTTTTACAATAAACTAAATATTTTTCTTTATGTAATTATGCAAAAACACAACTTGCAAATATGGCCAAAGTTTTTGTGCATGTGTGCATGATATAGTTCAGACGGTAAACGTAAAAAATATTCAGTTTGGCCTTGTTGGAGATGTTATTTATTCTGTGGATACAAAATTCCTATTCTGAACAGTGGACTGTTTTATATCTGAAGGGTTTGAAAGTCTCATGGTCGCATGTTTTTCGTTTTTTTTTTTTAGTATATTTAATGGCGACTATATTCAATTTCATTAGAATATTTATAGTTATGCTACGCCAAAAAAGTATTTATCGAAATCTCCTAGTCTGCCTTTAACGTTCGCAATACCTTAGTCGTTTTGTGTAAGTTCCTTACGTCCAAAAACAACCACATAATTTAATGATCAATAGTATAATCCAATAATACGTTGGTGCAACGAGAGAGTTTCATTACTAGTGGTCCTAAAAAACTTTAATTTCTGATTTTTGCACTGATTGTAAAGCTTTCAATCAGAAACATCTGAAAGGTGACGAAAGTTGGTACAGAAAAAATTGCGAAATTCAAATTTTGTCTTGTATTCAGCCTATGTTAATTTAAATGTGAGCAATCAAAATCATCATGTTTCACGTTTTTAAGAAATTTCTGTAACAAAATACAGGTAAAGAAAGATATGAGTGTTAATCTACATGAAACTCAGTACATGACCCGATATATGGATGCCTTGAAATCTTCATTGCACCTTTAATTGCCCCTATGGTTGTTGACAAATGATCTGCAAGGATCAAGTCTGTTTTGCAAATGTATCTGGGGAAAATTTAACGAGCCTAAATCTACGTATATGATTGACTACATAATTCCTTAACACAAGGTATTTTGAAATTGCATATCCCATACATACATATATTAGCTTATATTTCACAAAAAAAAGTATAAAATCATTCCATACATACATGTATTCCACAACAAAGGATAAAATACAAAGGACAAAGACATATTAGGTTCCCCATTTATCTTAATTGCGTTTTAGTTTTGGTGGACAAATGATCTGCAAGGATCACGCCTGTTTGTAATGTAACATGGGGAAAATGTAACGGGCTAAATCACGTTATGAGTGACTACATAAATTCTTACATAGGGCTACTTTTGTAATTCCATATCCCATACATACAGATATTCAAGAACACGTATATAAATTCATATCCATACATGACATACATACATACATACATACATACATACATACATACTACATACAAATATTCAAAGTTATGATCCTTCCAGGGAATAGAAAGTAGTGACTCTGGAGTTTCATGCCAGAAGGCAATCGTCAGACGACGATAATACATACATACATACATACATGCACACAACATACATACATACATACATACATACATACATAATACATACATCCATACATACATATATACATAATACATACATATATTCACAAAAAAGTATTAAATTCCATATCCCTACATATATTTCACAAAAGGTATAAAAAAACCAATGACATTTCGGGATTATCATTCTGCACCTTTCATTGCGTTGTGTTTTTGTTGGACAAATGATCTGCCCAGAATGACGTATATACATGGGAAATTTTAAGGGGTAAGGTCACGTATGATTGACTAATACATAATTACACTTAGGCTACTTTGTAATATATTTTCACATATCACATATACATACATTATTTCACAAAAAAGTATGGGAAAAATACAAAGAAATATAGGAATTTCTCATTGCACATTTAATTACGTTTAGTTTTTTTTGACAAACTTTGGAAGGATCACCCCTGTTATTTGTCAATTGTTACATGGAGAAACTTATGAACTTACCGGTGCTAAAATATCGTTCTTTATTGACTGCATACAGTACTAATACTTAGCTACTTTTGTAATTAACATTATGACATGCATTATATTTCACACCAAATATATATAGGATTTCAAAAAATAAAACCCAAAAACTGGTAACCTTTTTATGGCAAATAATTTCTATATACTCAAGTTCATATACAATTTAATGCTTTCTTAAATGATTAATGATGTCGTTTTCCTATTCACTTTGCTCATGATCACCAATACGTCCTTTAATATACGAAGGCAGCTGGGGTATTCATGGGTAAATCCGAAAATATATGAAAAATATCGAAATATATGAAAAATATCAAGATTAGGATAAACACAAAACAAAAGATCATCACCCTAAACGTTTATGCGAAAACTCTTGGGATCAAAAATACGCGAAATAAACTATTTTATTATGTTTTAAAAAACAATGCAGAGACTACCCTTCCGAATGGGATCCAAAATCCGTCATAGGATTACCAATCCTTATCGATAACCCCGAAGGCATTGCCTTGTGGATAGCCAAGAAGTCGAACAAATTGCCTTCCAGTTGGTTTGCAATCATCGTGGCAGCCGCTGTTACTGCTTCCCTGCAGCCACCCCCTGCTCCCTGAAGTGTAACCAGATAGAAGCCAACTCCAATGGCCGCCCCTAATCGCGGAGAGCACCAACTAATGCGCCAACGGGTTAATGCCAGCAATA
>JAMKCH010031163.1:0-25827 GCA_023653785.1 Ophioderma brevispina | reverse complement strand
CAGACAAATCACAATTAGTAAAGGATACGCAAAGATTATCTCCTACCGAAAGAGAGAAAAAAATTCGTGATGAAGCTGAAAAAAAAGGTATTCTGAGGGGCAAGAATGCGCAACGACAACTCCCAGGTATATGAATCATGGTGAGAGATCCATAATAGAGTTGTTGTTAATTTAAATTGTTGTTCTTATTATAACGCACAAGGATGAATTTCTGTTCTTGAAAGTGGTCTATTTTTTTATTTCTCCATATCGAACAAAAATTTTATAGGATTAATCTTAGATTTTTGTGTAAGGGGTTAGTTAGCTTTTGTTTACTTTGATTATATTGACATTTAGTATGCTGAAAATAGTTGATATCTCAGATGGGTTTACGAAATCAGTTGGAAAGTATGGGGCTATTGACGTTTTGTTGAGGATACAAAAGTCGAATTATCGGCTCAAATGGAATGGCGGTTTCGCGAGGGGGGTTTGCACCAGGACCCTCACTACTATCTAACTCTGGGATATGACTAGTTTTCTTGTCTAAAATGGCAGTAATGTGTCAGAATTGCAATTTGGACACCATAATCATTTTCTTGTTTCATTGCGGTTTTGTCAGGTTCTAACTCTGTGATATCACCATTTGTACCCTCATCACTAACTCTAGATGACACCACCCGCCAGGCTTCACATTCTCATCTCTTTCATTGGTACTCTTTGAGCATATTATTTATGTGATATAATTGTCTACTTTTACGGCTACCTGGTGTCCTGATCACATAGTCAAGAAGGTCCTCCCATTGTTCGCACTCTCATATTGTCCCAGAAACTTGGCTGCAAGGATGCCCTGGTATTGGAAAAGTGCCAAAACCTCTCTCACCTGGTTTGAATACTCTGTTCCTTTTTTCCTGGCACATCTTTGTCTACCATGTTTTCATTTTTTCTGGCCCTGGCTCTCTGGTTTGAGATTTTGTTTGGCAATTTCAAGTGGCTCTTTGGAGCCCTGTTGTCTAAATGAGACAATAGTCCTAACAAATTCCATCAGGATTTTCACACAACCTCTTGTTCTTTCAGTAGTTTCTATGGTCCCCAACTTTGTGACCAACACCAACTCAAATGGACTAAATCCCTAATGACTCTTGTACAAAAAAAAGCCCCCCCCTCCCTGGTAGCAAAATAACAGGAGATGAACGCCCTCATCCCAATCCCTCTCAATTCAAACAATAGGTTTTGATCCTTGTTTTCAATGGTTTTGAGTGGTACCTTTCCTAGGGCCCCCTGGGATTCTGGTGGTATGCTGAAGAACTTGTACTGGGAAATTCCCAATGGCCCATAACTTGTTGGAACCAAAACCTGACCATGAAATTTGATCCTTGATCAGACTTAATGATTTTGGAAGAGCCTACTAGGGTGAAAAAACTTTGTTAGAGCTTCACTATATTCTTTCTGTGTCCCTAATATTTCTCAGGGTATAGCCTCAGGGAATTGTGTGGAAGCGCACATGATGGTCAGTAAAATACTGATTTCCTGACTTGTTCCTTGGAAGTTTGTTCTACGCAATCTATTAGGACCCTACTAAATGGCTCATCAAAATGCTGGATATTGGTTGCTGGAGCGTAGGAGATTTTCTGAATTAGGCTTGCCCCCACCAATTTGACATGTGTGACAAAGTCTTACAATACTCAGACACAATGTCTTCTAAGCTGAAGGCCCACAAAAAAAATTACTCCTAAATTCTGTCATGTGTTTTTTTCTCACACCTAAGTGCTCCTGCCGTGGGACTATCATGGCTATGCCTATCACTTCCCTATGGTAACGCTTTGGCACTACACTTTGATGCAACGACTTACCAGCTCTTCATCTACACGTGCATCAGGTGGCTGCCATTTTCTCATTATGACACCATTTTGCTTATGAAACATACGGCATTTGCTCGGCTCCTGTTGCAAACATGCCTCTATCACCTAACTTCCTAATTGCAGGTCACTGTGCTGCTCATTTACCAGCTTGTCATAGTTTAAAGGGTCCTCCTTCCAGGCCCTAACTCTATCAATCTCAGCGCTGGATTTTTCATTGTTGACCAGCTTGTCACTATGTTTGTGCTCAGGTGCTGGATTTTCAATACTTTGGAATTTAGTCTCCCCTGAAGAGGTAAGATTACCCTCCAAATTCCTCTAATTTGAGGGAAAGTATCCTCTAAATTTGGATCAAGTCATCCTCGACGCTCTCCTACAGTTGATAAGACTGAATAAACAATCACGAATAAATTTATTCGTCATTTTCAGCACTGTGGCTGCCATCTTCATTGCGGCAGACAGAAATTGGAGCAATAAAATATGTGAATATCCAGTCCAGGGAGGTTGGAAGAGTTAGGGTATTGTTTGGCCAACAGTTATCGTTGTATATGATATTGGCGAGTTTGGGAATGTTTGTAAACTTTACAGTGGGGTATCATTAAGAGGTCAAATATGTGAGTTACTCATTATTGGCAGAGGTAGATATTGCCACAGTTTGGGATGATGGCGTCTTTGTTGATGTATTGGGGATGGTTTGAAACCCTACAAAATTGAGGCTTTTTGAGATTTTGAGTGTGGTGAGTTAATTCAGAGTATTGCCAGAGTTGTGTTTGGTAAAACATTCTGGTTTGATGTTTACGAAGCAATAAAAGAGCGGTTGTACTTGTCAAAGTATAGGGAGGCTTGTTTGAGGGGGTGAATTGTATGGTTGGTGAGTGTCACCTTCCAGTACAGAAAAGTTTCTAACTCTAGTTGAGTTCAAGCTCTTTGTTTTAGCTGCCATTTCCATTTCCTTTTGTTTCATTTCATATTGCACACTTTTCCTTTGCCAATTCTTTGTCTTTTTCAATATTTGCCAATTCCATCTCTTTTTGTCTAATTTCATTTGCATTTTTTATTTCCAATTCCTTTTCTTTTGTTCAATTCAAGTTTATTGTTCTTTCTCTAATTCAATTGCATTTTCTTTTCCATGCCAATGATTTCAAATTCTTTTAATTTGACGGAATTCCCTTGCGACCTGTTCCACAACCCTTCTATCCTATCATAAATATGAACTATCCCAGCAAAAAACATTTCCTGGGACAAAACTTTTCAATCAAATATTTTTGATTGACTTGATTTCTTATAGATGGTTCGCCTCAAGGCCTAAATGTTTTGGTAGTTTCATTAACTCAGGCTTTCTCAGCTCATAAACTTTCTCCCAAGTTATTTGCCCCCTATGACCTTATGGATCAAACTCCATTGTGATTGTACTCTACAAACACAATATATGGACTTGAACCAAACTACAAAGTAGTACAGTAATTACACACAAAATTTTGTATGCCAAATGCTGCCACCCATGTTACAAGATATTCAACTTTTATGTGTAAATTCGAACAATAAGCCAACTTTATCTCAATTCAATTCCCAAGGACGAGCCCCCAATTCTGTTATGACGTCTCGTAGGAGTCTAAGGGTCAGAAATACCTTCAAACACAAATAAATGAGCTGTGCACACAGTTGATCTAAATTTTATACAATCTAACATATTAATGATTGTAATTTGTCAAGAATTTGGTATGTCCAAAAAAACAACATTACTAAAATTACCACAAAATTTAAGATTATAATTAAAGACTGACCAGAGATTTCCCGATGAGGGCGCACGTCAAGCTTCAAACAAATCATGTTTTGCATATAAATAATGCTGTCATATAATAATCCATGTGTGAAATAACTAAGCTCAAATCGAAGTCCTTCTATAGAAAATCACAACTTTGTTATAAAATTACGGGGATCCGGGAAATTTTGTTATACACGGTTATCCTATGGCAAGTTATACTATTGCATAAAATGTTACTGCATGAAAACGAACATGCGGATCATCCTAACTTTTGAGATTTAAGCTTTAAGGGTACTATCTTTATATTTCTAGTTGCTATTTTTATTTTATACACAAAAATATTATATTTCAAAAAATCTCTGAGTCAGCCTTTATTGTAAACAAGAATGTCCACTAATCTCCACAAAGAAGCGTTGCAGTCAACGATGATATGTCCTCACAACGAAGACTTCAAAAATGACAGCCTGCAAAGTCACGCTTATAAATCCTAAGGCAATATTCCATTGGAATCTTCTCAGCCTGAAGATAACTTTGTCCAGCAGTTCAAGACACAAGGTTACATAAGTCCCTCGACGAAAATATTCACAGTATATCAGTCCCAAGATAATACCCACGATTCTATCTGTCCATCATTTGGAATCCTATTTTGATTCCCAGCCATTTCGCTTCAAAGAGACATTAGAATAATTACAGCACTCCGCTCACATGGAATTGAATATAAATCCTAGGCATGCTGAGTGGAGCAATAAATGTACCATTTTGGTAGATACACTAATCTATAACCATCCTGCATAGCTATTCAACTGCTGACGGCAAGACTTATTAACTCAAATCTCAAATATATAATCTGACTTCACAAAGTTCCCAGTCTAAAATAGACATTACAACAGCATCATGCATAACCTTGCACTGAATCACCTGGGGAAATTCCCTGATCTGACCTGTTTTGATCTCAAAGCATAAACAGTTTCTAAGTTTAGCTCCTTGGGGATTCCCCACTTCCCCTATTGTGCCATCTAAACAGGTGCGCTTAGCAAAACAAACTAGGGGTATTCCCCTTTCTCTCTTTTATATTAACAAAGTCTTTTCCTGTGGAGAAATCTTTTTCCTCAATAAAATGTGAGAAAATAAAAATATTTTTTAAAGTTAAAAATCCACAAAAAGATGGAGGCCATATACAATTGCATACCCTACTACAGTCCAAATCATAGATTCCTAAGGATGGTCCTCAATTTGGGGCAACAAATCATGTTTTTTGTCATATACATAATGCTTATCTGCATACTTATCACTGTGTGAGATGTCTAAGTTCAAAATTGCTTGCCGGGGCCTTTGTATAGCAAATCACATTTTTTTTAAATTCCAATTTTTTGTTGCACATAGTAACCCAGTAACTGTTATGCTATACATGGTTTTACTACAAAAACATCAAAACGAAAATTCTTATTAACCTTAAAGTTGAGACGAATCAGCCTTAAACTTTGGAATCGAGCACTTTAGGTTAATCAGTAGTTCTAGTTGGCTATTTTCAATTAACACTTAAGTGACCAAGGGGGTTTCATATGGACCCACAGATGTTTTTGCCCTAATTTGGTGTTATATATGCCATAATAACCATTATCTTGGTGTCTATAACTAATTTTCAAAGCATTATGGTGGATTTTCCCGCCAAATTTTCCCGCTACAAAAATATATTCAAATGTGGCCGTTGTCACATGTTTTTTTGCCATTATATACTGTACTTACACACGTTGTACTTAGAGATAAAAAGTGGTTCCAAAAGGTAAGAAGAACAAGACATTTCATGATCATGATAAAAATTCCTAAGTACTAACACTTGTAACTATAAATTACAAAAGACATAAGCATATTACAGAATTCTATGGAGGTGAAAAATTTCCTAAAACAGTGCATTGTGGGGATTGACTCAATACATCCTCTGCAACCTCGATTCTTATGAAGCTGTCATGCTAATGAGAGTGGCAAGAAATATTTGTAAAAAAAATACTACTTCAAATGAATATTTTATGTAATGAACATAATGATGATCTAACACCTTCGTTGTGCTCAAGTAAGGATGATTCTAGGGGGCCAAAGTGGGAGACAGTCTACTCATGATAATGATGTAAGCACATCTGCCTCATCCAGCCACACAATTACTAGTCTTCAATGCTGTCAAAAACGATTAGGACAAATACGGTAGCTGTACGACACAATTTAGACCGTTAGACTGCTCCGCCCCATTATATCGTGGCTTACTCACTCACAACAGAACATTAAAGTGTTATCGTCTTTAACAACCATTTTGAGAAGTTCTTCCTGGCATGACAAGTTTTGCAACTTCCACAGAGGAAGCAATGAGTAATTGAGAGAGAAGGGTGTGTCTGTCCTTCAACCCTCATAATACAACTCAGAGACCACCCTCAGATATAAAAAAACAACCCAACCCTTCATCCACACCTTTAGGTCGGATATTGGCAACAGCATATCAATCACACAACTACTGAATGACAATCCTGGTGTTGTTAGGTCCTTCTGCAGACTCCTGAAAAGAAACCCCAGCTAAAGTTGAAATCTACAAGTCCTACCAAAGTCATAACATTGATATGCCACCAGTTTTTTCACTAAATAATGTTTCTCCAACTCTTACTGTACCGGTGACGAAGTAGTTTCATACCTGTTGCAATGAATTATGATCAAAGGCAGAAGTTTTGGATGAAAAGGCGAGGTCAGCATTGGCTAGTGTTCAAATAACAGATGGGTTTCCGTTTATTAGTCGCATTTTAACGACATGTAAACCCTATTCTGAAACCTATTCTAAAGCCCGAACCCGCAGGGGTCCCTTTTAGTCACCTCTTTAAGACATGCAGAGATACATCGGTCCTATTCCTAAAAACTGGACCCGAGGGAGGGTCAAGTTGGGTGGAAAGATGTATCCGTAATGATTTTGACATGTTTTGTTTTGCATTTTCCTGACCTCAAAAACATTGGAACGACATCAGGGATCATAAAAGCCATATAAACGACATTATATTATTATGAACTACATTATTAACGCCTTTACTAAAGATCAACGCGCTGTACCAAGGTAAAATACATAACGTCTAAAATACGAAGATATACTGACAAAGTATTACAAATTAAAAAGTAATACATGTAGCACAAACCTTGAGAAAATAATGAAGAAAAACAATTTTTTTTTTAATTGCGGTACATCCACACACACGCCCCCGTAACTCACGCCCTAAACCCAACCACACTCTATCACAGCTTCAATACTCACTACGCACGCACGCTAACGACTTAACCACGTATACTGCAAGTACAAAAACACACCCAGGCATATAGATACAAAAAAGAGGCCAGCTGAGGCGGTGGCTCTACACACAGCTGGAAAACAAATAAGTCGTTAGCCGCTTCCTGAAAATATGACTGACCGTACTATTGCGAATGTAGAGGGCAAAGAGTTCCAGAGACGTGGGGCATCAGCATGAAGACATGTCACCGTATTTCCTAATGGTATACGTGAGCTTGTGGAGGCGTAGTTTGTTGTCATCACCTTAGAACGGAATTAGCCTTCCAGTGGTATATGGCACAAGAAACTCGGTAAGGTAAGGAGGAGCAAGTCCATGAATTCCTTTATATACAACAAAGGAGGACCTTGAACTTAATCCGCTGATCTATTGGGTAACAGCAGTGAAGGTTCTCAGGAGGGGGCGCTGAAGATGGAGTCCGTTCAGGTAGCCCTGAAAACTATCCTGGCAGCCCTATTTTGAACTTTCCTGTAACCGATTAACGATCCTTAGCTGAAATACCGAGCATCAGTGAATTGGCGTAGTCCAAACGGGATAAGACGAGCGCCCGAACAAGATGATGGCAGCTTCGACTGTAATGAAACGACGAATTCTGTAGATATTTCTTAAATGAAAGTTAACATTTTTAACAATGGTTCTTACATGATCGCTCATTGACATAGTAGTGTCAAAATAACACCACGGTTCCTAATATTGGTTGACTGATGAATTACACTTCTCGCCAATTTCAGGCAGAGCTTGTCAACTTTCTTTGCATTCCAGGCCGATGCAGCGACAAAGAATTCAGATTTCTCATTATTCAGTTTTTTTTTCACTTATTCTCCACCCATCATATCGTAAATCTTTTTTATGCATGACGACACCTCTCCACATCAACTTGTACTGTCATCGTCCACTTTAGGGTCGAAAGGCAGATATAGCTGAATATCATCAGCATAGATGTGATAATCGATGTTATGTTTACGAATGATGGAGCCAATACTGCGGAAAAAGTTTTTTGGCGACCATTTTGAATTTTTGCGGGAAACCGTGGGAGTGACATTTTGCTTCCGCTATTTGGAATCGCCGTATCCAAAAAACTCCAGATGAAAATTTTCATGCTTCTTACCGGAAGTCCGCCCCTAAGCAAAAAATGTCCATAGGCGCTCCACTAATGGGCCTCCTAAAGGCACTTGCCTTGCAGCAGAACTGGCACAGAACAAACCACAGAACTGCCAATGAAAAGAGGCCAGTTGACCTTCATACAGCATATGATGAGCTTTTTCTAATGTATTCCATTGTCATGCAATTAAACTAATGGAGCTATGTATGGGGATTTCTGGGGTGATGGAAACGCCGACTTGAAACCGTTGTAGTTTGGTGACAGAGTACAACGAACAGTAAGATATTCTCAGGGTCCAGTCGTTTTGATCGTTACCTCTGATTAAACTAAAACTCTACAGGTCGATAGTGCTATCAACCAACAACTGTAAATGAAAGCATATTGAACCTTTTCTGTAGCACACCCCGGGATGCACATATTCATGCTCATTTTTTCTCGAATTTCAATTTTGGTTTGGTTGGATTTAGTTAGTTGGAATATTTCCACCTTAGTTAGCCCGGCTGTGCGGGGAAAGTATTTTTTGTCTAGAAGCACATTTTAAAGGCAGACTTCAGAGATTTCAAAATATAATTTTCATGGCGCGTCTATTAATTAAAAAATAGTCAACTAAATCAAAATTAAAGATATCTAACACAAAATGAAACTGATTTCCAAACCAAATATCAACATTTTTATGTGTTTTAATCTATCTTGTTCACGATTCTCCAGTGGGAGTTTTATTTCGTCACTACATTTTATAGAAGTATATACAATTAAAAAACAAAACTGTTGACGATGGAATTGACAAATAATAGACAAGCCCTATCATGCTTATTGTCAAGAGAACCAACGTAAAAATACCCAGCTAAAAACCGGATGTGCGGTCGATAATCAACTTGATGAAACCCAAATCAATATCAATGAATTGTAATAAGTTGGTGGATGCATGCTCACAAGAAAAACTTAATTGGTTATGCCAGGAAGCAATAACTTCATAGTCATGCACGTTAAACCTTAATTCTGGAGCAATTTCAATGTTTTAGAATATCTGGTAAATTGGGTTTACTTTACCTTAAAAGCTGTAAATATGAATAATCATGTTGTTACAATGCCTAATGTTGAAACTTCTTTGGGCTCAATCAAAGCAAAACATCTGTTTTAGCGTTATTGGTTTGCATAATTTCCCTATTTTAATAGCCATAATAGTTCTTCTATTATAGAATGGGAGGGCCTTATATGCATGATTCTAGCAGAATCTATGACGAAGCGAAACTCAATTCAATGCACGCGAGGATCAAGTAAATGATACAACCCGAGAAAGTAAATTGGTAAATATTATATAGAAGCTCGGAGAAACTGGCGAGCACAGAACTAAATAAAGACGAAAAATACACGGTCTCGAGACCGTGTATTTTAAGTGTATTTTAAGTGCCGTACAGAAAGTTAATGATCAAAATACCAGATTTTATCTTTGTTGGGTTGCTTTTAGTCTTATCGGGTGGAGGGTACGTTAGGATAGCTATACTTGTTATAGACATGCAAACATTTGAAAGTTAATGATTTTTTTAGTATTTTTTTAAAAATTTAAATACTACATTAATGCTAGGCCACAGATGATTTTACAACACGTTTTCAGTTTCTGATAAGCTTTCTAGAGCCACCGCCAAAATAATTATCGTGGCAACGGTATACATTCATCTCACATCACGGTGGTTCATTATAAAGTATATAGAAAAATTATAATGTTAAGAACGCCGACTTATTGAATCAAACCCCCGGTTTAAACAATATCCGGACGTATTCATTATAATATGTTTAAAAAAAATCGAGTTCTGACTTTATAACCCATGAACCAATACGACCTACACCGTTAAAATGTTCCTAATTCGACTTTGCCCTTTAAAATACGGGCAACCCCTGTTTTTCAACAAGCTTCAAGCTTTATTACTGATATTCAACATAAAATTACAATTTGGAAACAGACAGAAAAACTGTAAATAAACAGTAGTTACGTAACTAAAATTATGTATAGTGTAGTGGATATGGTAAAAGACTTGACTCCCTGCTTCGACTCTCAGTAACTTACTTGTATAAAATGTATGATTAAGTAATTGGTGATGTTATATATAATATCTACATTACCATATTAAAAAGTGTACCCGTTTCAAATCTATTTTTCTTTCCGTTTTTTTTTCTTTTCAAAATTGCCTAAAAATAACCTCTTTACAAATATGTGGCAATGAAAATACAACGTTTTTATGATGTCAATGCGAGAAGATTGTATAACGTTTTAATTCTTGACATTGTGACAAGTGAAAAAAAAAAAATAATGTTGAAGCTGAGATGTCACGGCGTTATTTTTCGTTCCCTGCAATGGTTTCGCATTTTTACGGTCCCAGTTATTTTATGTTCGTTGTGAGTCCCAGCTGCCAGTTAAAACGACGTTTCTTTACCGTTTTGTTTTTAGCAGTGTATAAACATGTACGGTACCTACAAACAAATAATTACCCATATAGTGGGTGCAGTGTAATGAATTATCTGCGCTTCCAAAAGTAGGTCCGTTAATACCCAGATATGGATGATTGATTTGGTTAGTGCGTTTAGCAGCCTGAAGTGATAATGAGCTGATAAGGAACCCGCATCCTTAGTCCCCTATATACACGATATATTTTTTTTTTTTTTTTTGTTTAAAGTCCAATGCATGTTTTACATCTGATTCGTGTCCGTGGAGGGACTGCCCCAGCTCTGACCATCTGCCTGCACATCGTGTAAGTTGCAAGATGATGATAATAACACGATATTGTCGATGCAGTAGAGTAATAGACGGGAATTGGCATCTTTTCCCCTTCAAGGGGTGAAAAATGCCCTTCGTTTCTTTTATCGCAGTTTCAATATACATATTCTTTCTTAGAAGGGAACAGATCATTGTTATCTATCTCCCCAAAAAAGATTATTATCAATATTTAATGATAATGGTGCCATCCCTCTTCAAAATGATTATAGGCTACCTAGTCCGAGGGAAACGTATAAAGATAGGGACCCGTTCAAGGTCCATTTTTTACTTTTTTGTCTCCCTCACATGGAAGCATATCACCAAACATCTGATTACAAAGTTTGAGTTAAAAAAATGTCCAGCCATTTGAATAGTAGACGCAAAGTGATGCACTATATTGGCCCATAGGACAGTGTGGGTCTTAGTAAAATCTCAATTTTGATGGCGTAAACATTGAATTGTATGGGGGGGGGGGGGGGCGAAGTTGTCGACCGAGTCACCCACCTTTAAAGGAAAATCTAGTATACGAATGTCTTTTTGAACTGGCGCTTTTTAGATGATGACCATAAGCCGCTTTTCGCGTTATAATTCAATTTTTGTGTTAGTTTCCTTTTTCTCATCACAGACCAAATTGCACTTTAGATTAAGGTACACATACATTACACAAGGCCAGCAGTTCATATGAGAGGATCATTTTTTTCGCGATAGGTCCGTCAGTGCAGAATATCACTTCTGCAATTCATGCAAGGGGCTAATCCAATAGCTTTAATCTTGCTCTGCTAAGCATTTGACCCACTCAAACAACTCGTTCCTTGTACCTGGCCTATCCCTTCGACGAAACGCAAATATTTTGTTTTATAACTTTTTGAAGATTTTGCTGACATAATCCATAATTTTCGGTACTGATAACGTTTTCATTACATTGGTCCTGCACACCCTACCCAGCTATATAGCCAGTTTCCGTATTATGGTACATATTGCCAATTATAAAAAAAAACTATGTTTTTCCTTGTCGTGATCTATATTTAATACGCGTTGTCATTGACTAATTATTTTTACAGTGTACACGATCAAAGTAAATTGGCGGGCAAATGTAACACCCAATCTTTTTTATTTTTACTTTTTTTTTTGTCTTGCCAAACCCAAGGGGCGGCTTTTTTTTTTTATTCAGACCACACATACAAAGACAATACAATCCAACAAAATTACAAAGATACAACAAGACAGTGGGACAGTGTGTATAGCAGAGAAAATAACTACAAATGTATGTATACTTAAACTATACAATTTGCTAATTTTCAAAGGCAATTCTAAAGAAAAACAATTATTTATAAAAACCTACTAAACCACTTATCGAAGTGAATCTCCAATTTACCTTTCTTTCATGCTGGCAAGGGTTTCTTCCAAGCGAATAGTATCCATCATAAATTCTTAAAATCTCGAAAGACAAGGAAGAACCACTTGTATTTTGTTCTAATAGATAAACCCGACGTGCAAATGTAAAGCAGTGGTTTTTCACATACAATTCTCTGAATTATCAAAATACCAAAATTTTTTTCATTACGTGAAACATCATAAAAAAGGACATTTCACTTAATTTGAAACTCGTTCCAGAATCTCCTCACATGGTTTACACTTCAACGACACATTTGGTTTTAAAAATCAATATGGCTATACATCTTGTAGCAGTTTTGGACTATTGATAATGCCAATTCTATGTAACCACTTTTTTGTGGCAAGATAAGATGATTATTCTGACTGTAACCAAACCTTAATCTTGAATCAATTAACCTTCCATGGTAGATAAAAACCTTATACACTGAGACGTCAATATTTGAATTTTCCTTCAAGTTATAACACTTTTGGGACATCAATATTTTTACTCACAAGATCATGATACATATCCTTAGATTTATAGTCCAAAGGTATAAAAGAATCATTTATATAACAACCAATACCAAGATCTCTATCAACCCTTGTAATATACCGTCATGTTTAACTGAACGCCATTGCACTGGAATAGCATTAACAATGCAATACCCCCTCAGGGTATTCCTTTACTCCATACAAAAAAAATCAAAGGTCTAATTTACATTGTCATAAAACCATATCCCTGATTTTAATACCAGCTTCATAGAGTGATTTATAAAACCCAGATTTATTATCAACCACATATTCCAAAGTATTTGATTAACAAATCGTTATCAGTTGTATGAGTTTGTGCTAACTCTGACAAGACCCCCTAAAAACATTAAGTAAAATTGTGGAATATATAACATTAATTTTCATTCAAACTCAAAATTACATTTTTAATAATATTCCAAGAGCCGCCAACTTTTCGTAACCAACGAGACAGAATCATCTTCCATCCACATGACTACCCCCAGTCTGATTTAACCCCGCTTGTGACACCAAAATGCCAACTGAGCCTTAATTTTTGCATAAATATCAATCATTTTAAGGCCCCGTCATTATAGTCTGCCTTAAAGAACAGACCTTTTAATACGATCAGGTCCACCTCAATAAATTGGTTAACATGTGGCATTAATTTTTTCTGGATTGTCCAATAGTGTTGGAATCAACTGTCACATATAAATTTTAGAAAGTCCAAAGACCTTAGTAATAGGGATTACCATGACCGTTATATCTCTACTACACGCTATCCATAATGCAATGTTTGATTCAGAGAATTACATTTATCATAAAATTTAAATTATTAGCATAGATCAATATCATATGAAGACAAACAATACCAAAGCACCTTAATCTTGTTGTCCATAAAGATTTAAGGTTTATCATTTCTATTCCTAGCCTTCCTCTCCCATAGCTCAGATTTTATCCACATTACCTTCAGGGAATACAGATATAAGTCAATCCAGATTTAAGACACCTTTTGTGCAGAGTTTACATCTCTCACTAAACATTTAAGATCAATGCATGCAAATGAATCTTGATGCTCTCATATCTGCATTTTTCTATCTGAATACCTTTTATATCACTTTCCTCTCTTATAGTATTTAATAACACTTAATGCTAAAATAAATAAATTGAACTTAAACGGATCGCCTTGACGAACACCCACCCCGCGTATATTAAAAAACCCTGTTGACAGACCATTATTCATGACACAACTTGAATGTCATTGTAAAAGGTATACATCCATCTTGGCATACTATCACCACTTCACTGAAATTAAAGATTTGAATAACTTTTATAAAAATCATGATCACTTGAGTCATATGCTTTTTTCGAAATCTATATTAGCAAAAGGCCTGGGGAATTATCAATTTTAGTAAAATCCCGGATATCCGCCACGGTTCTCACCGATCTCCGATAAAGCTTTTTAACGAAGTCAGCTTGCTCATACCGATTATACATTGACGAATTTCAGCATACGAGTAGCAATAGCCTTTGACCAATTTTTAAAGTCTACATTTTATAAAGTAATTGGGCATAACTACAATTTTAAACGCTTATCTTTATCTTTTTTAATATGAGAGTAATTACACCATGCTTTGAGAATTTACTAAGCCTCACCTTTAGAATAACTCTCATTCAAACTTACTAGAACCAGCATCTGCCCAATAAAATGCCAAAATGTTTTAAAATTCACTTGTAAGACCATCATTGCCAGGGTTTTATTATTTTTGAAGGTTAATAGGTTTTTATAACACTCATCCATTGTTAGAATACCATCACATAATTTTGTTGCTCGGAGTTTATTGGGGATATTATTATGAACAAAAAAATTACTAACCCTATCAGAATCCATATCTATACATTTTTTAATACAAAGATTTGTAGAAATCTTAATTTCATAGAACCTCATTTGATTACTAGATAACCCTCACATTTTTAAGATCACGGTATTTTACACTACTCTTAACCTTATTAGCTTTCTCCAAACTCAGAAATTATGATTTTGTTCTCATTTTATTCCAAATAGTAGCCTAGAAAAAAATATATCACAAAAACATTTCAAAAATAAAGGGGAGATTTATGGAAACGGTAAAATTCAGTTGAAAAGGTTTTTTTTTTTTTTTAATTTTTTATAAAAAAATATTGTTCCAAGGGGTCTGTTTTGGTGGTCATCTATCTTGCATTAAGAGGGATTAATCATACAAAGGGAGTCAATTTAGTTCGTTACCTTTCTTTGATTGCTCATGTTCATACCAACAACTTAATACAAAATTTCAAGACCTGTATTTTGAAAGACTGGCATACAATAGGAATCAAAAGTTCAATCACATTTTCCACCCATATCTCTTCTGAACATTCATGCATCCAAATATGGCCTAAGTAAATATATTTTCTGATCCTTATGATGAAGACAATCATTTGAGCTACTTAGGTACCGTCCTAATAAATCGAATCACTTCATATGACCGATCTCTTTAGACTCAAGATGGGCCGCCAAACGGACCCCTTGGGACAATATTTGATTTTGGTACATTAAACTTCTTTTAAAAATTCCATGTAGATTTAGTTTAAGGGGTGCAAGGGAACCCATGTAATCTGTAGACTAAAAAGACCCTATCAGCGATTCGGAGGAAATTAGTAATATATTTGAAATTGCAGGAATAGCTTAAAAGTGCAGGATAATGACCTACTGTAGAATACTCATATGTAGAATTCTCATATTTGTTTACCTTTTCCAAATTGACAGAAAAGGAAAGAAAACGCAGCTTCACAGATACGACTCGCCATTCAATTTCATGTTGCAGTAATTGTCCAGCGTCCGTATGGACAGTATTCTGTACTTATATATCACAGAATTTTGTCCTTATTAGGTGCTTCTGGGCTTATCATTGCGGATCTGTTAGGGTACCGTACTTGTTACATGCGGCAAAATCTTTATTTTTTATGATTTTTCCTTTCCCCGATTTTCTGATTTAGCAAATACAGGTGCATAAAGTATGAATTTAACGGATGGATTTTTTTATTAATTATTATTGTTATAATCGCTGTTATAAGTATTTATTTGATCAAACATTTACTACTGTGTCATTATTATCTATCTTTTTGTATTATATCTAACATGAATATATCAACTATTATGATCATGATATGTTATTATGGTCTAAATATTTGGGTATTGTGATTCTCATGTGTATTATTGTCTAAAATATTTGGGTATGTATCCTCTATTCTTTGCTCATAATTATGAACATGTCTCTGAATGATAGATATAAAGTAAATCTGAATCTGAAAAAGTTTACACCATCCTGCAGAGTTTGTTTGTGCTCACTCAAGACACGCGGCGCGCGACAGTATAGTGAAAAGGATCACACCCCCTCCCGGTAATGATCCCGGAAAAATATCCGAAAATACCGTGCAGAGGCAAACAGTGCGATATCGGGATGCCCATTTATTTTTTGTAAACGACTGGTAAAAAACCTACACTTCCAAAATACAACGAACGCGATCCCTTCATACGTTCGTTCCCTCTTTGAACGTGATTGCATGAGTGGTTTCCTATTGTCATCCCACTCAATCACCCTCACAGGACAAACGAACGCGTTCCTTTTCGAGTTCAATACGCCTGGGGAACTTGTCGAGTACTTGATAATGACAAGGCCCATAAACCAGCAGCAAAAGGGGTGGAGCTATATCAATATCCTGACCTTACTTTTCACCTGCATTATTCACTTATGTCCATATTTATATGTTGCTTATCCATTTATATAAAGCTCTTAGGAGTGGTCCATTGGAGGTCCTAACATAGCACCTACTTTCTCTTCACTGTTCTCATTCACATATTATCACATTGTATATGCTCCTTTGTGTATATGTAAATTTCTTGTCATCTTTGTGTTGATGAATAAATTGAATATGATTGACCCCCTCCTTACCCAAATGAAATTAGAAAAAATAATCACTGATCAAAGACCCAACTAGAACTAGGACTAGGACACATTAGAATCAGAATCAACCACTTTAGATCTGATAACAAAAATGTTTGTTTCCCCTGCTGTCCCACCCAAATGAAAATATTGGCTTTGCCACTTAACCAGGCTAATCACAAAATTCCCCTTCAAGAAATGTAGGGAGTCAATGTCATATGGAAGTATTGATTTCCATTTGTGATTGGTGTGACAGCGTATAGAATGATTGAATAAAATTAAAAACTGGACAGCTACATTACGTTTGGATTTATTACAAGTTGTATTATTATGAGCTCTGCCAAGAAAAAAAAGTTCTTTTGAACTATTGATATTTCAATGTTTTTTTTTTTTTACTAAATTCAAAAGGTTTACCGTATCCCCCAAATTTGCAGAAGTAGCTTTTTGTAGAGAAGCAAAAAATTATGAAATCAATCATACCTGCATGCAAGGGAAATTACATCAGTAATGATGATTATTTTTTAAGATGCCAATATACACACTTTCTGAATGCTCTCTTTCATAGAAAATCTAAGGGACCTTCAGTGCCAGTGACTTTTTTACTACATGGAAAATCTACAGACGTTCCACAAAGTACCTTCCTGTCATGGATAGACTAAAAAAAAGATATGAATATGTACAGATTATACAGCTAGTGTCCCAAAAATGTCAGAATTATAAAATGCTTGGTGTACCCACAAATGTGATCGATTTTCTTTGACACTTAGAATAAAATGGCCCTGGGTAGAGTCCCACATGTTGTTGTTGTGACCTCATGTGACCTTGTGACCTCAAAAATGACCTGAAAAATGGTCAGAATTATAACATTGCTGGTGTATCCACATATGTGACGAGTTTCATACACCTTAGTTACAATGGCCCGTGGGTGTGTCAACATGATGATGACCTAATGTCCCTTGTGACTCAGTGAACCTTAAAATGGTCAAAATTATTAAAATGCTTGGTGTACGAGATATGTCGATCGATTGTCATGACACTTAGATACATTTCCCCTGGAAGGGCCCACATGTTGGTGACCTCATTGCCTTTGTGAAGCATTGATGACCTTAAATTGCGTCGAATTATAAAATTGCTTGATATATCAACATAATGTCGATCGATTTTAATGACCACTTAGTGCATTAGCCATTGGGTATAGTGTCCACATTGGTGACCTAATGGGACCTTGTGACCTCAGGGACCTTTAAAATGGTCGGCAGAATTTAAAAAAAATAGTTGCATGTGTTGGTTTATCCACATAATTTCGATCGATTTTTATGACTATTAGTTACAATGGCCCTTGGGTAGTGTCCAAATGGTCAGAATTCATAAATTGCTGTGTGTATCCAGGACAAATGTCGATCGCTTTCTTTGACACTTAGATAAAATGGCCCGGGTAGAGTCCCACATGTTGATGACCTATGTGACCTTGGACCTCATAGACCTGAAAAATGGTCAGAATTATAACATTGCTTGGTGTATAATCCACATATGTCGATCGATTTCATGACACTTGGATACATTGGCCCCTTGGGTAGTGTCACACATTTTGTTGTTGACCTTAGGTGACTTAAAATGGTCAGGAATTATAAAATTGCTTGGTGTACCCACAATGTCATTTTATTCGATTTCTTTGAAACTTAGATAAAATGGCCCTGGGGTAGAGTCCCACGTGTTAATGACCTCATGTGACCTTTGTGGAACCTCATATGACATGAAAATGGTCAGAATTATAACATTGCTGGTGTATCAAATTCAATCGATTTTCATGACTCTTGGATACATTGGCCCTGGGTGTGTCCATTTTGTTGTTGACCTTATGTGACCTTAAACTGGTCAGAATTAAAAATTGCTTAGTGTATCCACCATATGTTGATCGATTTTCATGACATTAGGTACATTGGCCCGTGGGTAGTGTCACCATTTTGGTGACCTCATTTTAACCTTTGTGACCTCATTTGGATCTTTGTGACCTCATGTGACATTAAAATGTCAGAATTATAAAATTATTGGTGTATCCACAAAGTGTTGATCATTTCTTTGACACTAAGAAAAATGGCCTTAGAGTCCCACATGTGGTGACCCTCATGTGATCCCAGTCACACCTCGTGTTGTGATCTTAAAATGGTCAGAAGTATAACATGCTTGGGTTGTATCCCACATATTTGAAAAAATCGATATTTTCATGACACTTAGGTACATTCGCCTTGGGGTAAGTGTCCCACATGTGGTGACCTCATTGACATTGTGACCTCAGTGACCTTTGTGACCGCAGGTGACGTAAATGGACAAAATGATTAAAATTGCAGGTGTATCAACAAATGTGGATCGATTTCCTTGACACTTAGATAAAATGGCCCGGACAGTTCCCACACATGTTGGTGACCTTCATGTGACCCAGTCAACACCTCGGTTGTGACCTTAAAATGGTCAGAATTATAACATTACATAACATAAATATTATTTATCCACAATCTACATCGGTTATAACACATAATTACATTACAATATGAAGATATATTTGTATCAGAAAATATAATGAGTGGAAGAGTACTGGGAAGTAAGCCGAATAAAGGCCTGTCAAGTCCCAGACTCTGTTTCCATTAATTTGTAGTATAATGAGTGACTTTTATCATAAATTTAAACGAATGAGTATTTTTTTGAGTTTTTAACATTGATTGAAATGTTTTATTCCATTTGTTTACCCCAAGGAAGATATGAGAGTTTACAACTTAAATCCAAGTTTAATATTAGGTATTTGAAAATCTGTTGCATGTCTTTTATGAATAAGTTGTGATTTTTAGCATTGTTACAAACATGTTGTCAAATGTGAGGGCACTGGTTGTTGCTGTATTGTCCTGATTCTCCAAATTATGTTTGACACAAAGCCATATTTTTTAGTTGGTTATATTTAAACACACAAAGGATTAGATGCACTTCTGTAATCACTGTTGCTCACTGCTCTCAGTGCCACCTTTTGCAGTAGTTCAGTTTTTCCATTTTCCCTGGCTAACTGCTTGTGCACATATTCCACATATTCTATTGATTTTCCATATCACTCAAATACATTGTGCCCTGTGCGGGTAGTGGTCCACAGATGTTGACCTTTATATCATACTATTGCTTGCTTAATTATCTAACTCTTACCATGATCATTGTTACTTCAAAGCCTAAATTGGCCCCCTATATGTGCCATAATTACAATAAAGGCCTACCCGTTGCACCTACTACAAACATTACCCCGCTTTTCTTACTCACATGCACTGCGGCAGCTACGACACAGAACACACGCTAATTGCAGGCCTGCAAGAATAGGGCTTACAAGTACACAGTTATTCGTATACAGTGATGTGGCTACGCTGCTGTACCTACCCCAATGGCTACCCTGTAGCTGTCCACAAGTATAGGAAGGGTGGATTTTGTCAGACAGTAACCGGAGTAGACACCCAGCCTACCATGTAGCTACTCTGTGGTTACCATGACGCCATTTTGCGAGTGAATGAAATTTACTTAATGTCATCAAGAAGAGGGCGCTATACACTTTTCTCTTTTTAGCATTTTTTGAATTTTTTTTTTTTTTTTAATTACTAAATTCAAATCGGGCATCATAAAAAAAAAACCTATTCCCGCATATGGTAGCAAAAAATGCAAATATATGCAAAAATACTATAAAAAATGTCCAAAATACACATAATCCTAACCACGTGAGTGTATTTGCAAAGGGTAGGGTAATCCATGTCTATCGGTGGGTAGCTGTGTGGTACTACTATTGAAGATATTGACTGGTGTAGAAAATGTCATCAAATATTTAGTAACTACTGTACGTCAGCTTCTTAGAGGTCCATAAACTGATCCACTGATAGCCTCGTCATTTTATGAGCGAACTTAGCTTTAAAACTAGAGATTAATAGGCACGGCATCATTGATGCCTCTGGTTAATAATTTTGTTGTTGTTGTTTCGACATCATTTTTAAATCACTTATTTGATAACAACAGAATCAAAACAAAAACCAGAAAATTTCAAAAAGTGCGATGAAAAATCTACAGTATGGTTGGTGCTTAAATAAGTCCAAGCTTGACCAAAGAGCCCAATTTCCCCAATTTTTTGTATACTGGTACTATCTGTGCACTTTAACTCTTCTTTTTGAACCCTCCAATGTTGGTTTGGCTATTTTTGTGGAGCTGGTATCGTTTTGTGTTTTCTTTGTCGACATGTTGGTAAATCATTAAAACTATGGGCCCATCTTTTTGAATGCCAATTCCTCAATTTTTTTTTATACTTTATCAAAAAGTTTAGATTGAGCACTTGTATGGAAAACAAATGACCTCACTTTGACCTTTCACTCCACACTTTACTAGCCCAGCCCATTGGAAGGTTGGTTTAACTTCTACGCAAAAGTGGACCAACTTCTGGAGTCAGTGTGCTATTTAATTATGATAACAAAACTCTTTTCACAGAATTTGTGGTAGAATTCCTTCTTGAAACAGGTTACTGGGGTTGAAAGTATAAATTTGGTTTTTAAAATCAAGATTTCATCATTCCATTGTCCAGAAAATAAATTTGATTGCCTGGAATAGCGGGTTAAAACGTGATAAGACTCCATGAATGTTTGTTGTCCGACCAATTTTTCCATTGTTGTCACCATGCCAGGAGAAGTGCCATTGTCCCAACCTCTCGACAACAGCCTTGTCGTATACCAGCCTACTTATTTTTACACGTTGAGGATGAAACTCGAATGTTTGGGTTGCAGTCATAGGGTGTTTTGAATCAATCCCATGATGCAATAGCAATGTGCCTATACCGTACTGTACTTAAACACATTCAGTACGTAAGATAAAGTGTTCCCAAAAGTTTTACATGTAAGAACCACAAACACTTCATAATCATGCAAAAAATTCCCTAAGTACTAAGCTTTGTGGGCTAATAAAATGAGCGTTAAGTCCGGTTTTAATTTGTTACGAATAGGATTTTTATGTATCACATGACCCTATTGATGTGAAATTTTCCCAAAACTGGTGCATTGTGGGATTGACTCAAAATGCCCCCTGTTTTGCAGTGGAGTCATGGGACAGTACAATTCAATGTTTCAGTCCTGTTTAAAAAATACACTGTCGCCACTTTCATTTGAGACATTTTCCATTTCTATTTGACTGCCAATTGAGCATTTTCCTCATTTACAATATCACTAATTTGAATATGAACCTCTTTTTTTACACAGGTAATTTTTATGCATTATGCATAGCGACAAAAAACAATGGGTGGATCGAGATCACACACAACGAGGAACTCAACAACTCAATACCAGTCAGCCAAGTGAAGATGAAAACCACACTCCTCTGGTCAACAAAAGACTTACACGACTCACAGATCCTCGCTCACCCACAGATGGTGTAGAGCGGACACCGATCATTGCCGAGAAATCCGACGAGAATGAAAGTGAGGACAAGTCACAGGTGCTGAGGATAGACACTAGCATGACTCCGGAAGTGACGGATGCACCGGATCCGAGATCACCATCAGCCAACGTTGCCCGCACCCCGCAACCATTTACATTCCGAGACCCAAGGTCACCCGCAGCAGGCGATGTTACACGTACACCTTTTATACCTAATTTACGAGAAGATGGGGGTAAGAATGTATACCTGATTGTTACGGTCTTAAGAAAATAAAACACATGTACGTTTTCATATTTAATGAAGATAGTTATGGTACAAAGTACATGTAGAACTGGTTTAGGGTTAATTGCAAAGGTCAAAGGTCCTCTGAGGTCAAGTTATAAAGTAAGAGTGAAGGAAAGGTGGACCACGAAAGCAGGCGACACTTGTGGTTTGAGAATCGCTTGTTTTAGTGAAGGGATCTTGTACCCTAAAATTGCATGAGAAAATATGTTCCCTGGAGCTTCACCGGATGCTACTCTAAAATTTGGCCTTGCCATCGGTTCAAATTTGGATTTTCAGGACGACTACTCTGTTACATCTCCGAGTACTATTTCACTTTAAAAAAAGTAATCCAAGTGTAAACTCAAAGGTAGTGATGGCCGATCTTGATCGGCAGATCGGAAATCTGCCCGATTTTGGTCGAATCGGCTTTGAATCGGGATCGGGAGAAAAGTCATCAGCTACCGATCTACCTCACCGATCTCCCAAACTGACAATAAAAAGCCCAAGTTTACTAAAATACAACAGATTTTTAAAGCTTACCATTTATATTTTTCTATGTGACTACTACATTATGTCATTATAAATGCGCTGCCATCATTTACCGCAAGAATCCCGTTGTTGTACACTGTAGATAATTTCTATTACTTTTGCGTATTTTACGCAATACTTCTGAAACGGGAGGTTTTCCTGCGGGTGAAGATCCTCCAAAATACATGGAAAATTCCATCAACATCTACAGACCGAAATGAGCATGCGTACAGGTAGTCATTGCAGCCATTGTATGGCAGAAAAGAAGACTCCATGTGTGTTTCCTCATACGTAATTCATCAGTATATGTTCTGTAATTAAATTATCCGTTTATCTTTCTTTGTCTCTTCCTCTATTTTTTTTTTGTAAACACAAATGAGTACAAGGTTTAAGTATTAGTTTTGCGACGAGAAAGCGAAGTTGAGTTCGTGGCTTACACAGTCCGATCAGCGGCGAATCAAGGAAGTTAAGCAACGTCGGGCCCGGTCAGTGCTTGGATGGGAGACCAGAGACGAGATATAGTCCAGGTGATCTTTGTTGTTTTTGACTAATCCCTTCCAATCTATGATACTTTTTTGTTTTCCTCTCCTAAAATTAATATTAAGAAACATCTTGCCTGCTAAGTTTCTAACAACAGCGGCTCAGAAGACCTTCCCAAGTACCTTTTCGCCTACAAGTTCGTTTTTCCGTGCCGCCGGGAACCCCTCATAGCAATAACACGTAATCATACTTCGACACAACAAACATTCCTTGTAGATTATCGAGAGCTGCGCTTAAGTCTAGCGGCCTCAATTTCTAACGGATAGTTTATGAACGATCAAGAAATGGTTCTCAATTGCTATGCGCCAAATTTTTTAAAGAGTATTTTCCATATTTATTACTCATCTTGAGAAATTCTTGAAACCAGCCAAAACCAACTGTTACCACTGTAGGGCATTTATAACGTATGATTGAGCGAATAGGAATTGGGTGCAACGTCCGCTAGCGGCATGATTAGAACAGCGGCGCGTAATACGAGACTACTTACATGACTACGTCACAAGCCGGTATCAGCTTTGTGTTGACAATTCGAATCGTACTTTCGTAATACTTTCGCCACATGATTTCCTACCTCTAAAGATCAATTTCTAGTAATTACAAGTTTCAGTGAATCTATCCAGCATTTTTACTTATTTGTTAACTATTTGTTGGCACATTTGGTAAGAAGTCGATAAAAAAAACTGCATGAGAATGGACGGTAACCGGGGAAGGTGACTGAGTCTAGGCATGGATGTATGATTTGAACCATCGTGTCTTGGCATATCGGACTTTTATGTTTGTTTTCTTTTGGAGTTGAATAAAAAGGGTCTTGATAATATCAAATTCAGGTGCAGTACTTAACATTGATTTCGTGACGTACTGTTCATGACACTGTACTCTGTAGCGTAGGCTAGGTTGTGTGTACACTTGACTGTAAGTTACCTCCACGGTGACAAACTAAGAAATGGGGTCAACACGGACTTCACCAGTCGATAATATGGTTTGCGCGCAAAGGATTATGGGGGCTGACTTCCGCGCTGCTGTTGTTTCTAACGAAAAGAGACAATTTGTAATATTTTTATTTCTTTTTTGCACATGTATTGAACAAAACCTGAAGTGCACTGATTCTACACGTTTTCGTCTATTGGCACTCAACACTAAACCTTTTAAGACTTGTATTTTCTTACGGCCTATATCCGAAATCGACTATCATTAAGTTATTTAATAAGTTATTTAATAAGTTTTGTATTCCGATTTTCTCTTATAATTTTATTAAGTTTAATAATTATGTCAGTGTGTGTCCTTATCAAATTTTTATTCATTGGGTTACTCTTTATCAGTTTATAGTTTTTATTTATATTTCAGTTAATATTTATTCAGTTTACATTTATTCAATTTATACTTATTCAGTTTACATTTATTCAGTTTATATTTACAGTCTGATTAATAATTTGTTGGACAGAATCGAACACTCGCGAACGTGGACTGCGTGAGCCAGGAGGAACATCGCACCTTGTTTCGCGATGCGTAATTGGTCGAAGAATGCGCCGAACCTCCGCGGAGCTTGTTGCACTTACACAAGGTGTGGGTATCTCTTGTCCAAGTAATTATTAATCCCACTGTAATTACTTTATATTTATTCAGTTTATTGATAATTTATTCTGTTTAATTATATTTACTAATATATTTATGTTTATATTGATAATATTTATATTTATTTACATGTAGTTATATTTATTAATATATACATTTATATCATTTTATCTAAAGTAAATCACACAAGACGCAAGGAAATGATGAAGAGTGAGAAGAAGAAACAGATGAAAGAACAGATTCTATATTTGGGATTTGGACAGCATTTATTACCGCAAAAGAGGGAGTGGACCATTCTTTTTTTTCTTTTTATTATTTGACAACGCAAGTCATCATCTGAAACCTTCAGTCTTCGTCCTCGCTGTCACTGTGGAATAGAGATGCCAACTCTTCATCTAGTCCTGCATCGGTCCTACAATAATACAAAAGAGATATTGAGATATTAATAGAGGATAAATGTTATATAAAAACATAAATGATGTAGAGATAAATAAAGTTAACAACAATGAACTTAAAACGGATTTGCGAATTTAAATTAGATATGATGATGCTGATAATGGTATTGTCGGAGTGGTTTCCGTATCCAGAGCGTAGTCCCTTCGGGACGTGCTAGTTCCGTGGTATGAATCCAACAGGCCCCGTCTTCCTTGGTAGTAAAATAAAAATATTTATAAAATATAAAAATAGTCGCTTGTGCGACATATATTGAACTATAAATATGCTTATAAACATGAATAATGCGTTGGTTTCTCTATGTACACGTTATACACGATCCTAAAGTCGGCCGTCGCTGGTGCGGCTTATCTGGCGGTGCGGCTTATACGTTAAGGTCTGAATCTTATACGGCGATTTTTAGGCCCTTATATTCCGAATTTC
>JAMKCH010031162.1:0-16351 GCA_023653785.1 Ophioderma brevispina | reverse complement strand
TCAGGGGTTAGGTATAAAAGGTGCATGCTAGTGTTGAAAATACTCAGCCGCTTGCCATTCCAGACAAGAAAAACCCCCCCGGGGGGCGCCCCACTTCTCAATGACAAGAGGGTATCATCCGTGTCCAAGCAATCACATAAAAAAGCACACTAAATACGTATTTTCGAAGCTTGTATTGTCCCCTTATATAACACATATAGCAGTGCCATATTAGCTACCCTAAACAAGACTGATGGGACATGTGCCCGCCCCAAACCAAGTATCGTTGAGCAGCAATTTTGCATACCCTAAACTAGTATTTGTCTTTCTCTCTACCTTAAGCAAGTAATTGATGCAATTATTACCCCTTTTCCGTAAAACCCAAACCATATTCTTCCATTGTATTTGCACCACCAGAGGGCTTGTTGAGCTTGTGTAATTCAGAAATATCTGGGGGAAAAGTAATTTTTTCAGTTCGGCGATATATCCGAGGAAAGCATTTTGAGCAAGGGGCGATCCACACAATCTCAGGACAGCGGCCCGACTAGTCGATAAAAGTCGACCATATGGCTGCTGAGCGTCAATTGCGCTACATGCAAGCAGCGGCGGGGGTGGGCAGGGGGTGGGGGGTGGAGGGGGCTTGCAATCTTCACTTTCCAAACGCACAATTTCATGCGAATTTGATATAAATAATTTGAAAATTGTGATTCCACTAAGAAATATAGGTATGATAAATGGGTTATAAAAAGTAAAAAGGATGGGTTAAAGGGTCAAAGAGAAGTCTATAGTAAGTGGCGCAGGAGGGGGTGCCGCTCTCTTCTCTCTCTCTCTCGTGAAGCGCAGAACGCATACCAAGCAATGTTTGCTTCGAAACACATTTCTCATGCACATTTGGTAAAAACAATTTGATATTTGTAAGTGATTAACTATAAAATGCATATACTGGTAGGCCAATGATAGATGGTATAAACAGTAATTAATATAGTTCATGCATGAAGGTTTTTTGAAATAATCATAAAATAAGATGTCATGGAGAGTTCGGACGCGGACCGTGTTGGTCCCGGAAAAATTGGGGTATTAGTTTCAAGGACACTTTCTCTGGGTAAAGGATCCGGGAGAATTCCGCATTTAGAGAAGTATTTTCGCCACTATTTCCGATTTGCAGCGCAGCGATATAAATCAGCATTTTCCCGAAAATTGCCGACGAATCGTGCAATTATGCACCCAAATTATGTCCCAAAAGTTATTTTATTATAAACCTAGAATGACTGACATTAAATAAATTATGAGTTGTAATTGCTAAGACATTTTCCGTTTCATGGGTAAGTGATATAGAACAATTTGGTCTTTGACTTCTCTTTTCCTACCCTTTTCCTCCCTTCCCTATTATAGCGAAATAATCAGGCAATAACAAAAGGTGTCGTCATTCCTCAATCTCAAACCAACGGCCGGTACTAAAAATCTGTGTTATGGTTTCTTTACCGCGCGTTACGCGCGCGAAAATTTGAAATTTAGGGATTTGAAAGAATAGGTTTGAGGCAAGTGCAGACTTCCGGAACACTTTTAAAAAATTTGTTAGGCTGAAATAAATCTGGACCCTAAATGCGTAAAGTCCTTCATTTAGAATATCTAACCCTATTTCTTGATTGATTTTGGGGATTTTTAGACCCTTTTTCACGTACGTACCGTAACGGGCCTGATCGTGAAAAAAACCCTTTTAAGTGAATTCTTGGACACGGATGATACCACCTTGTCTATGGTGGAAGGACTGATCCCCCCGGGAAGAAAGAAAACTGATAAATGGTGTCTTGAATGGACGCTGATAACTACCACTTGTGGAAATATGAAGGCCGATTTGCCTGCACCTTGTGGTCTCCCCGGACACCCTTGACAGTCTAACAGATGAAGGGCATCAACCCTGTCGCATACGATGTGTACTGAATTGCAAAGTGCATGTTGTTCCAATACTATTTAGCAACACCATCCAAAAGTGGAGGCAATGGGGATACTTTTGGTACCACAAAAAAAATCAGATACACGTCCCTGCGACATAGCTTTTTGATGGTCTTCTCGTTCAGAAGAGTATTCTATCCTCCCAATGCTCATCAAAGGTTGACTTGTATCTGACGAAGTTTTTCACTTTTCTTATGTTGATGGGAGTTTCAAAGCGGTTGCATTATTTGTTTTCATTGCATCGAGAAATCCTCCACCATTACCTCCTTAGTGTGCAGGGCAAAAGAGTCCTTCGGACTTCTACAAGTGTTTGTTATCAGGTTCCTTCAAGACAGCGTTTCCAAGGTGTATTGCTCAGGAATGGCAAGTAGGTGAGTATGTTTCAACAAGGAAATTGGCCGCACTGTATACCTAGACCCCTGACAAGGTACTGTACGCCTATATCGTCAAAGTTGGACTGGTAGATAATAAGATTGACAGACAAGGGAGCCTTGTTTATCATTATCTTGCACGAGAAAACGATAGTTAAGAATTACAGGTTTCACACCTCTAGGTATACTGCCTATACTCTCAGGTACAAAAAATACAAGCCAAGTAATTTTTCAGCAAACACTATCGTACTGACAGGAAGAATAATCCAGTATTATAAAATAATAATAATAATAAAGTGTCAATTGCAACTGTGCTTAAAAATGAACAGGGAGGGGTATGATATTGTAGGACAGAATGGACAAACATCTATAGGGCTGATAGAATCACTGGCCTGTAACAAACAATAGAAATATACTCAATATTACAATAATGACAAAAGTAGGGGATGAAAAAATATTCACATAGGTAAATATACCAAACCAAAGAAAGACAAAAAACAAACCAAAAGATCTAATGCAACCAAACAACGGGAATATAGGATACGAGAAACCATGGACAAGGACAGACTTTTTCAAATGTCTTGCTGAGGTATGTAATGCAATTTCGATTAATGAGGAAGCAGAGGTAGAAGAGGTAGAGGTGAAGAAAAAAAGAAGGAGTAGAGCTAGAAATGAAATGAAGAATTTAAAGTGAGGAGAGAAAAAGGACTTGGGGGGAAATGATAAGAATTCGTATGAGTTGATGAAATGTTTCTTCAGTTGCGCTGTAAAAATATTTTGTTTGTAATGTGTGATGGATTCTGGAAGATCCTTCCAAATTGTGCGCGTGATAATGAATAAAGTGATTCAGAGGAAGAGTTTTGGGAGGGAGATGAAGTTTGTCGGCTTGTCTGGTGGTATAGCTGTGGATTTGTCTTTAGTGGTAAAATAATTGCTGAAGTTCGGGGGTAAACGATTGTTGTGATAGTCAAACATGAAGGCGTGTTTGAAGTTGGTTAAGGTGCTCAATTTAAGTGTTTTCAGGAAGTGAAATACTGGCAAGGGTTGTGAGTGGTAGGGGTGAGTTGTGAAGTGCGGATGATGGGCCCCATTTGTGTGATGTTTAGTTTGTTGAGTAGTGAATGATAGTTGGAGGCCCCAATGATGATTACAGTAGCTAATGTATGGGAGAACTAGGTGGGTAAAGTGATTTTAAGGTTTTGTCGTCTGGAAGGTGTTTGTTTTTTTTTAACTCTGTAGCTTGTACCAATGGCGTGAGAAGCGTTGGTGTTGACAGAGTTGATGTGTTCATCCATGTCAATTATCGTCGATTGTGATTGCCAAGAACTTGGTTGAGTTACCTGTGAGATTGTCGGGTATCATTGTTAATGTTTGATTGTGGTTGGTGTTTGTGTGTAGAGAAGCATGTAGTTAGTTTTTAAAATGAGAGAGAAAGTTTGTTGGCCGAAACCAGTCAGTGCTTTTTGGCGAGTTCGTGGTTCATGCTGTAAAAAGCGGCAGTTAATGTTAGGGTTTGAGAGAAAAATGTTTGTGTCATCTGCAAATAGATTAGTTTTAGTGTTGCTTAGAGATGTGGTGATGGTCATCATGTAAATGATGAAAGTAGGGGTCCAAGGATGGAGCCTTGCGGGAAGCCAATGTATTAGTTTGATGGATGATGCGGTGGAGTGTACCGTAAAAATGATTTTGGTGAGCGGTTAGGTAGTACTACTGAACCACTCCAGGACTACTCCACGGACACCATAAGATAAGATTGTATGAAGAGTGTTGTGATCAATGGGGTCGAAAGCCTTGGAGAGTTCCAGGATTACTCCCATGGTTGTGGAGTTATTGTTTTAGTGCAAGGATTGAGGTTGGTGTTAGTCAAGGAGCAGTGCAATGTAAGTAGAGCGTTTGGGCCTAAAACGTATTGGTAATCGCAAGAAATGTTGTGTTTATGAGGAAATGTAGACAGAGTGGTCAATGATTTTTTCAAGTAGTTTGAAAAAGATGGGAAGAACAGAAATAGGCCTGTAATTTGCAATGTTTTTGTTTTTTATGGCTCTTTGTGTTTTCGTTAAATAGGAATGACTTGGCTGATTTGAGGTGGTCTGGGAAAGTTCGGTGGAAGTGATGGGTAAATATGTCATCAGAGGCGATATGATGTTTTTCATATGATTTGTAGCAATCCCAGGATCTATCTTATCGTTACTGCACTGTTACCAGTTTTAGTAGTTGGCGAAGTTGGTGCATTTCATCTACAGTATGGACTGGATTCAGGAAAAATGAGGTGAATGTATTTTGGAAGGTGTATATTAAAGGGTTATGGGAAGGTGGAATTTTGCTAGCAAGTTTTGCCCAGTTAGTGAAGTGATCGTAGAATGCGTTAGCTATGTCAAAGCGGGTCAGTTATTGGTTATCTATTATGGTGAAATGGTCAGGGATTTTTAGTGTATACCTTCCTGCTAGAATGTTGTGGAGGATGTCCCAGTTTTGGTAAGATCGTTTTTTTAAATTTGAATTTGTTCTGTGTTGTGTTTTTATGGAAATTACGAATAGTGGATGAGGTTAATTTGTTTTGTATGGTTTTATTGTTGTTTGGTTGTGGTTGTGGTTTTTCTTCAGTATGTTTTGTAAGGCTGTGCTGTGTTTGATTGACTTGGAAATTGTTATTGTCATCCAGGGCTGCTTATGGTTACGATATTTTATGGTCTTCTTGGAAAGGGGAATGATACGTTGTAATGTTTGGTATAGGTTGTGATGAAGTGCTGTCCGCTAGTTTAGGTTATTTCTGTGAGTATATGTTCCCATGATCCAGTGTTGAGTCTACGGTTAAATGGGCGAATGTGGTGATCTATGTAATCAAGTGTTAGTGATTGTTGTTTTTTTAGCATGCTTATGCTTAAGATGTAATAAGGAATATTGGGAAGGTGACTGTAGTGTCTGTGAAAAATATCACCTGGTGTTTTTTCTGGAGTCTGTTGTGCAGTGGAGTGGTGATAATGTGCTCACGTCGTTCAGTTCTCTCCAAAAGGAGAGACTTTATGGAAACAGTATATATAGGCCAACGCGGCCTTACAATACAATTATAGTAAGTAACACAGTGATTGATTAGAGTAATTGTTGGCAAAAAAGGCATCACGTTTTTTGCATGCACTTCCATAAATATATTGATAGGTTTGCAAGTGTATCCCATTGTGAGGAACTAAGTAAAGTGCAGAGTTTAAACAGATTGGGTTGTGAATGAATGAAAAAGGCGAGAGGTGGGGGTGGTAACGTCTACGATCCACGGCATAGTGATTACAAACCAGAACAAAGGGGGGAATCATAGTCAACTTTCACCTTGTGTTGCAAACTCTACTCATCTTTGTTCCCGTGGAATTACATTCCACCTTCCCCTCTCGACTTCCAAGTTAAGAATGCCTAGGCGTAATTTTGTAATCGAAACTTTAAGATATTAGAAATTGTCAGCTACTAGTTAAGGTCCACACTGTAAACTATAGGTAAATTGCGATATAGCCATTAATTTCGAATATTGAAGCGACATCTCTTCTAAATCTTGAATGTGAATATCTTTACAACTTTGTTTAAAAAATGGTAAGAAATGCTCTTGTGTTAATAAAAACCTTGAGCAATCCAGACTTCACCAACCGAAGGAAAAAAGAATATTTTTAACTCAAGGGTCCCCAAACAGGGGCAATTAATTTCTGCTCTCATACATTGATATTATAACATGGTTACAAAATTTTGGGTGTTGTCTTTAGTTCCCGTTAACCGCAACCAATATTTGATACTCTACAAGACAAGAAATATTTAGACTATACCTTCCAAGTTCAGCCAGTACCGCTGTGGACGGAGCTGAACGAGGCACCCAAGAACATATCTGCAAAATTTTAAATGCCAACCTTTCCTGAATGGAGATTCGGAAGTTGCCCATAATTCACAACCGTAGGTTAAAATTGGGGAAGGAAAGGAAATCATGGTAATCAAAAAGATTAAACAAAACATTTACAGGTAGGCCGACCAAATTTGTTAAGATTATATTAGCCTGTTAGCGCTTTATTAGCCGGTGCAAGAGTATGTTCTTGAGCTTTAACCAAATTACCATTTGCACTAAATACAATACTTAGGTTTGTATGAACTGGCAACCTCAAGACGTGTACCTTCAAAGTACACTTTTACATGCCTTTTCAGTTGACCCCACACGTGTAAATACAACAATTTTGGTAGTATCAATGTTCACAGTCAGGACCCCATTCTTTGAAATACTGCTAAAAATTCAAGTTGTTTTGACAACCAATATGAAGACACTTATTAGAGCGGAGATCGTCAGCGAATAGCAGGTGACTTATATTACACTCACCAAATCTGGATTTTTTTTGTGACTCATTGAAATTTAAACGCTTACTTAAATCATTCAAAAAAACATTAAAAAGAAAGGGAGAAGCAATGGACCCATGCTGACAAACTCCGTAATCACATGGAAAGGACTGTGAGATACCTTTTGGGGTTTTCAAATGAGCACGTAAATTACTGTACATAGAAAAGTAAGTACATTCCATAATGACTAGCAGGTAAGTTTCCAAGAAGAAAAAATAGGTTAAAGGAGTCAAATGCTTTACGGAAATCAACAAAAGAACATGAAAAGTTACCCTTTGTACGTGAAAGGTATGATTTATAATAGTACTCAAAAGAAACGTTATCAGTTGTTCTATACCCCTTTCTAAACCCAGCCTGCTATTGATGAAAAAAATTAATTGAATCAGCCCATGTGTTTAATATGGAAGAATTAATTTTGGAAAAAATTTTGCTGATGAGGGGAGTAAGTGAAATGCCTCGATAATTGGCAGGGTCATCCCGAGAAACCTATTAACCAAGGGATAATCAAACAGTAGACACTGGCTGAATTGGACAAAGGCAAATATAGAATTGAATAAATAAGCTGACTAATAAATTAATCAGAGCAACCGGCCCAAATGAAAAATTCTGTGGGTTGACCATCGATACCGGATGCTTTGCCCGTCTTGAGGGATTTATGGCGCTATGCAATCCTCTTGTGTAATTGGCGAGTGAGGGGAAAAACATACCATTCATCGTTGGGATTAGGACTGGCAGGCTGGGAATCAGGGGTAGGCACTATGTGTCTTTCAAGATGATCCGTTGGATTAAAAGGTGTTTAAAATAATATATACCATAGAGTACAATAATATTAAGGTAATTGAATCAATAGGAATTTTTATTCGAGACAGAATGATTTACTATTGCCATCACGAAGAGCATCAAGCAGTTTCTTTCGATTCATATGTATATCGGCAATTTTTTGTTCTTTAAAAGCTTTCTGTAATTGCGTTTGAAGGAATCTTAATCGAAAAGGCTGAGTTGTACGACCCCCTATCTGAAAAAAACGCAGCTTACGTTGAACCGCATTTTTAGCTACCCGGCATTCTCATCAAACCATCCTTTTACTACCATAACTTTATTTTGGAAACAGTGAAAGTTACGACGCAATCACATGCAACAAACTTAAAATATCGTTCAGAATAGAAACTGCCTGGTCAATCAATGGTTATTCAATGCGGATGTAAATTCCGATAAAAGTGTATTGACCCGATCATGGTTCCATCTGTTAGTGAAAGAATTAGCAAACTTTGGATTCCAAAACCCAAACGAAGAGAATGGTTCAACAACGACGTGGGTCAACAGCTGTTCGGCTATGGACGATAAACAAATTGGGGAAATCCTTGTACGAATCGAGAAAAGTTATTGGGAAGATGATCAGAACAATCAGTCTAAGGGAAATTTCAATATTCTCAAAAAGCTTAAAAAGAAGAAAATTTTGCATTCGGTAGTCGAACCACACTCTTCCTTGATGTCCAATAAAAGGTGAAAAAGCCAGATTTTTATTTGTCGACCACCCTGCAATTATTAATTATTCGGTAAAACCGGTTTCAACGACCAAACAAAAGTTCACTAGATCAATACCGAATCATGACATGAGTATCAGCAATATTTCTTTTTCAATTCTTCATCAAGCCACCTTAAGTCAGAATCACCATCCATCCAACCCCCCCCCCCCAGGGGGGGGCATCATCTCCTAAGATGAAATCGTCATCATTACCAGTTCCTTCCATTTAAAGTCAACGAACAAGAGAAATTTAGCATCAGGGAATTGAGAAAGATAATTACAATATTCGCTTTGTAGAATACAAGATGTATCTTCCGTTTTTGGAAAAAGGGGAATCTGGGGGTGATCTGTATACAAGCGCTAGAATGAAAATATTACGACATTAAACGGGACCGGTTTATACAAAGAATCTTTTCGAGATGCTGGTAAATGATTAACAGACTATATTGATGAATGGCCGAAAATAGAATGAGATTCACCTGAGTGGATGGGCGCCCAGCTGTATTAGTCCTTTTACAAACCAACTCCGATGATCAAATCCATCAACCTCAATTGATTGATTGTGAAGCCCATGGTTTAAACGAAACCCAGGAAGTCAAAAGTATTGACAAATGAGATGAAGTCTGGGTCATTTTTTTTAAAACTCCATTAACATTCAAAAACAAAAATCGTGAAAGGTTCACATCTAGTTTCAAGGCTGCAATTACTACTGTGATTATTATGAGATGGGTGGTATTTTCCGGTAAGGAATTGTTACCATTAGCAACAATACACCAGGGCTGGTGTTGTCAGAGGAATACATAACCTTGTCAATATTATGTTAAAAGGAAAATGTTACAGTGCTAGCCCAATCATGATACTTGTACTACGAACTGGAATCCAATCATTGAATACCACTATTGTGACTATCGTGGGGCAAAAACCGGTATTTACCTCGTTGCTGTTACAACCAATATTATCATTAAGTGTTCGTAATAACATATGAATGTATGTCATCATTACATTTAAAAATGGCCGGGTTTAACATGTGCCATACCAAGTATGATTATTACCGAGATCTTTTTCATCGGAATGGAATTGACATGAATTAGTTATGAAATACTGTTCTAAGGAGTTAAGACAACCATTCTTAGTCACATGTTGATCAATAACAAATTTGCAAATTATTTTCTGAGTTGATGACATGATTGCAATATTGAACAGAAATACTGTCACCAATATGGTTGTTCGTTTACTCAAAATTACATTGTGGTTGGGTTCAGATCCACATTGTACATTAATCAGTATCTTCAAAACAACAATACCAATTTATGTCATATTTCCATTCACCATTAATATTATGCTGCGCGCAAGTTCTGAGTCGCCGATAGGTAAATTTTGGTTGGAATGGCATCATGATAATTATGATTGATCGGCACTTTTAGAACACACAGTTAAGTGAAAAATTTCTCATTAAGAGTGATTAAATCACTCGGGGTGACATCCCTTATCAAAATTAAGGAATCTTCATAATAAGAGTTTATGGGAGTCCAAACCATATGGGGTCATGGCAAGGGTTAATACCCAAAGACACATTATCAAATGTTATGCAAATTAAACATTAATTGGCATGTCATTAATTGCCAACACTACTGTCCTTATGACCAATGGGACAAAAAATATCATGAAAAAGAACTTAAAAGGTTACTGATTTCTGGGCAGGCTTTAAATTTTTGCTGACCATCATCCCTACTCTTATTATACTGTAATTTCAGGTTCATATTTGTAGGCTACCCCATCTATCAGAAGTTAGTATAAGACAGTCTAGCTCTCTTTCCTTGGCCTTTCATTAGATAAATGGAACAGCTTCTTTCTCGTTTCTCTCATTTTGCGGTGTGGTCCTCGGATATACTTTTATTAGACCCCTTTTCAGCTTACTAGCTGCTTTTAAGACCTTATCACGCTGCTTTTAAAACGCTGGAATCTAGCAAACACGGGAGAAAGGGCCACCCCGTCTTGTATTTAGCCTATGAACCCTTCAATCACTTCAAACATCACTATCCATCTATTCGAGATCGTTTGATATGTAGGCACTTTTCTCACTCTGTCCAAAGCCTTTCTCTGAATCAGCCGGGAATGCAAAAAATAGCAAAGTTATCCCTCCCCTAGAAGTTCTCAAGAGATCCACTTTCTTACGTTAACGGTCCATTTTCAGATTTCAAAATATTCATTTCCTCTGCAAGTTGCTTGAGATTTCCGAGTATAGACCACTCTTCTTATAGATTGAGAATAGTTTCTTGCAATTTACTAACCTGGGAATCCAACTTTATGTCATTAACTTTTCTAGGTGTTCCTTATACTCGGCACGCAGGGTTTTTATTTCAGTTAAGTATTGTTCCAAATGTTATTTCGCTACCAGCCCCTGCCTCGACTTGTCGCTCTAGTATTAGGCCCAAGGTTCGCTTCAAAACCCGCCAATCAAGAAGCAGGGTCAAACACACACACACGCCAGTCCCAAAGCTGAACCTGTATCGCTGACAGTTGAACACAATACCAATATGGCGGGGTCTTGCTCGGACCACTGGTTGGGTGTTGATATGTTCCTATCCGAACCCTCAAAATTGAAAAAGAGGAAACTCCCATTTATCCTTGGTTCAGCGAATCCTGGCATATATAAGCTTATAGATGAAGTTTGCAAGCGAAACTGAGATTTGTGTCGGCAAAAAGCACCATAAATTCAGGAGACACACGCACGTGTGTAACAGCGTATTACTACAATCAAACTCCAGGAGCTGGCTGTGTTATGCGTCATTCTTGTAGGGTGAGAGGTCCGGGAATGTAAGTGTAGCCATTAAAGTGAGGTGGTGACTTGGTGTCAGTAAGCCATGTTTTGAAAATGCGAAGACAGTGAAAGAATGGTGAGGTGATCAAGGTAGTTAGTGATTTCTTCATATGATTTGTGATACTACGACAGTTGAAATGAATATGAAAATGAGTCATTGCTTGATGGTTTATAGTGTGTTGAAGCTGTCGTCATTGTGATAGCTTGAATGGCTTGGGGTGTAATTGAAGGATGGGTGGTACATGTTTGAGATGATATGGGGTCTGTAAGTAAAGGGTTGATGCAAAGGGAATTAAGTTTGACGATGTTCAATTTTAGTGTTGGTGAAAAATTCAATTAGTGATGCAGCGGAGTCTTAGTCGTGAAGCTGGTGGTAAATGGCAGTTGTAAAATTGCAGGGCACGGCATTACTAAAAAGGATAAATCAAAGGAAAAGGGAGCGAAAGGGTTAAGAGAGAGAGAATCAGAGAACGAGAGGGCGCGTGAGAGAGAGGAGAGAGAGATCGGAGTGAGAGGGGATTTGAGAGCTGGGGTGGATGAAACGGTGACAAAAGAAGAAATGTTTATAAGAGAGCAAATGAGAAACCGGGAAAAAAAGTGAGACAACCTCATGGACAGGATGTGTTGCAAGTCAGACACGACGAAAGCAACTAAGAAACCACACCGAGTAAAGACAAACACGGGGCTAAGAAACTACAAATTACTAAGGAATTTTTAAATACAAAAACTTAAGTCAGCAGTTTGCACACAAAATTGGGTTATTAAATACTTATTACGAACAAAAAACCATGGAGTTAATAAGATATAAAATATTACTGTGAAGTCGGGAGGCGGAGCTATATGGTTTGTCATCAAAATCACACGAATGGAGTAGTTGAAATTATGAGCGGATAACAGTTTCCACCACACACCTACAAGACGTCATAACAGTATTAATAAGTTAGATTAAATACTGAATGATAGCTTAAGGATCATAAAAATATTCAAACGAGCAATGGATCAAATAAAACACCAATTTAAACATGCGCAGAATCGATATAATCATAAAAAGGCCGAAAAATGTTTGCTATTAGGTCCATGAAACAAAGACCAATGGGTATTTCTGTGGTGTGGTTTGAGCAGAAACTCAACATTTCTTCGATATCATGCGACTGGTACGTTAACGCAAGGTTTTCTCAGAAGATCTTGGTTTGTTGTCTGCTATCCATGGGAATGGCAAGGGTTGACCAGGGTAAACCTTCGCCCTTCCCTTTCTCTTTTTCCATCTTTCTTTTTTTTTCTCTTCTTCCCTCTTCCCTCTTCTTTCCTCCGGTTCCTTTCTTCTCCTCAACCTATTTTTCGTTCTCCTTCTTTTTTCTCTTCCTTCTTCCATTCCATTTTTGCCCCCTCCCTAGTTTTTTTTTGTCGGGGGGGGGGTGCTCATATGATTGTAAATTGAATGTTTTGAGGACAATAAATTTGAATTGATGATTTTTCATTTACCAATAAAGTCGGTGCAATTGAATAAAAATCCAAAGATTTTCTCTTTTTCAAGTCAAGTTGAAACTACATGAGCTTGTTAAGTCCGATGATAATAGCACTTTTCTTTTATGACTTTTCGAAAACATATTTTTGGAAATAATTGATAAAAAAAAAGGGACATCAAGTTAATGAACTGACAGTAGCTGAAAATTGCAATCATTTTGGGCAAATCCAAACCTTTTTTTTTCTTGGGGGGGGGTCCAACTTACAGATTTGGGCCCCGAAGTGTCACTTTATCTTACCAATTCAATTAGAGGTGTGAAATCTACGAATTGCTCAGATTCTCGGCCGTTGCTGGGTCTGATATCCTAGAAGACTTTCTCAATGTATGGACACAGCCTTGCATGATGTGAATGCTACGCCATTTTCAGCCCATATGCACCCGGGATTGAGTACACCCTATGTTTTTTATACACAAAAACCTTTAGAGCCCTCTAAAGAGAGCTCTTAATTGTTGAATGAAACCAGAATTCCTTAGCACCTTTCAGAACCATTTTTTCCTTTGTATAAACCTGTAATTGAATTTCAAAGGGCTGTTTTCTGGAGGTTTAAGAGAAAAAGGGACTTCAATAGAACTTTCTTCAAATGTTTAATGGGTTCCTAGATAACCAGAATGTCTTCGAGAGGTTCTTATAGAGCTTTCCCTTCCGCAAAATTTTAGAACCATTTCAGAACCGTTTAAGTTCCTATATCCCCCCAAAAAGGTTCTGATCGAAGCCCGAAGAACCATTTTTATCAATTTAAGAACCATTAATCCATATTAACATGAATGACAGATTTAAATTTTTTTTCGAAGGGTTCATATACGATCAATTATTGTTTTCAGGGGCAACATAGCCAAAATGTAGCAGCAAACTTGGTTAAAATACGGATATTGAGTTGGTCAACTTAAAATACCATTTTGCAAAACTATAGAAGAGCACATTTTTTCTCTCAAGTGTAAGTAGCATATATATGGGGTCAAATTGGGGAAAATATGAAGGAAAAATATTGATAGCTTCATGGGCAAAAATTTTCTTCTTAATACAGACGGTAAGGCAAAAATAGCAAAAAAGTTGAAAAATCATCTCTGTTTGGCCTATAACTGCTACTGCTTCAATTAAATAGCGCAAATTTGATATCATCTAGGATAATTTATCTTTAAAACGATACCCAATTTGTTATGTTTACTCTTTATATGTGATCAGTAGCGCTAGATAGCTTATTGGTGAAGAACATGCAAAGTTAGAGTCATTGACGATCTGACGTCCCGCTCCACCGCTCGCGACACTTTGCTTTCAGATGGCCCAAGGGTGTCCTATACAAAATATCATAACAAGACACATGGTTAAAAAAATCAGGATTAAACTGCTGGTATCTCACGGTTATATGAGTGTATATCACCAGTAGTGATGAGTCGCCAGGCGTGAGTATGCGTAGTATGGAAAAGCGAAAGATTGTAACTCATGAAACATGCTGGTATAGGCCTATCGGCATGGGTACCAGCCGTAGTAACCATTCCACAAAAGACCTAGGTCGGGATTCACGGGGTTGGGGGTTAGGGATAGGCATCAAGGGCATGTCATGGGTCCCCTAGGCTATAACTGTCTCCCCAGTGGTGTTTCTATCGGGATTGGAAACAGGCTCGTAGCCAGACTTAGTAGACTGGTGGCACGGATCATTCCGGGGGATCATAGCACGTCAATGTGACTCAAGTTCCAGATCCATATGCAATGCTTCTATAAATCACAAAACATGTTGAATGTCACCATTATAGCAACCGGTAAATGCCAATTCATAAAATGTACTCCACCTTTCAGAGGCATTGTGGCAAAAACTAGTACAAACACACCTACGAAATATCCCTACTAATTGCCTACTTTCAGTGATGAAAGTAGTAGAAAATGCCCCTATAACAAAAGTAGTAAAAATAGACATTTTTATCTGGTATACTGTAGAAGCCCCTCTAATACTAGTAGGACAATTGTAGTGAACCTCCTAACGAATTCCTATTAACCATGAGTTGCTTAGTCAAGCAAAGTGTTCAGCTGCTACTACCAGTTAGATAAATTAGTACGGCCTGAAAAACTAATTATTAGTTAGTAAACATCGACATCAATTGTACTAGTTTCAAATAGTAAGCAAGCGAGTTTTGGTTTTCAGTGCACCTCGCAACTAAACCGGGCCCTCAAGCGCTCAGGGCCAAGCAAGGGAAGGAGGAAGAGGAGGAAGCTACCCACTCCATGAACGAGGGGCGCGCAAGCCAGCCTTACCCTATACCATGGATATCTAAGAACCCTGGCGGTAAATAGGGCGGGAAAGAGGATTAAGGGCACACAAAAAGGGCGGGGTCAATGCCAAGGTTGTGGTGGTTCACACCGGTCGCCTATGACTACTAAGTACATGGGGGAATGAATTAATCGTTTGGTTTAGTTTTGTGTTCAGATACAATTTGTCGACCAAGTTTTTCCAATACAGAATTTCATGGAAAATCTGAAAATCATGGGTGTAAATTTTTAAAATGTGTTTTGGGTGTTTGATAAGGGGGAAATATGTACAGGGGTAACACAATAAAAGTGTTGAAATTGTTTTTAAATTTATACCAATCTGTTCGGTTGCTCATAAGGTTTCTAAAAAGGACAGTTTGCCATAAATACGACTTATTGTTTAGTATAATAGGCTCAAGAAAGTCCAAGGTCATTATTTATAGAATGGACCATTTTGTGAAATTGGTGTTAAATGATTCATTGGGGTCATGAAGAAAATACAGATTCTGTGTTCACCTTTCAAAGGTCAGACTTTACAGATATGACAGTGGTCTCCCATGCCCTGTGGACCACGGCCATATTTACCTTCTTAATGATCATCAAACGTCATAGACAACGCGACCTGTATATTTAGGCTTCTGTACAGTAAGACGAACAACTGATGAATCTGAAAAAATTTACCCCCAGTGTGACCTGAACCCCGTTTTGCCTTGGAACTCTGTACTATAACCCTCAGGTAGGGCAAAAACTATACCTTCGGTAATCCTTGTAATGTACTGAACATGATGAGTAACTTTAAAACACCATTTTGCCCCACGTTTATATTTGGACCCCTGTATAAACCTTGCCCCCAGAATACATCCAAGAACACATTTGAAAAATGGGACACCCATTGCTTTTGGAATACTATGCAATTTTGATTTTAGAAAAACTTGGTTGCAAGATTGTATATGAATTTTCACCAAAATTACAGTTTCCACATGTATATACCAGCGGCAGCCCGGCTTGCCAGCTGTGGTGGGCGGTTCATCTCATGGAATTTGCAATGGCATGGCAGGCAGTGACCATGGAACTTTGGGTTCTGCAAGTGGTAGCCCAAGGATACTGTATTAAGAGTTCACGGCATGTCTACCCCCCAGTCCGAGGGGGGAGGTTAAAGGGGCATTTTCCTGATCCACACCCTCGTCCCCCGACGTACCTAAAAAGTTGAGATTTTTATATCATCTGAACCGTTAGCCTTAGTAATCCACGGTACCTAATTCTACGTGCAAAACAGGAATGTCTGTAAGAAATGCGCAATTTGTATTTTCTGTCTGTAAACGGACAGAAATTGAAGCAATTGGCTTATGGGACCGTGGGAAAACAGCTATTGAATCAAACAACAAAAACCGCAAAGATCGGGATCAATCAAATTTATTAATAGTTTTCTAACAATATCTGTGAACAAGGAATTAAAACAGAGGTGTGGAATCACGAAATGCACCTTTAGTTCCAAGAGACACTACAGACGGGGACAAGCTCCGGCGCGGCGGGAAAATTAAAGTACTGCTTGTTGGGGCCTAATGTGCGTGATGCC
>JAMKCH010031161.1:0-29986 GCA_023653785.1 Ophioderma brevispina | reverse complement strand
GATACCTAGTAGCGGGATAGTATCCGATACTAGCTACCCGTAGATAGAATAGCGGATACTGTCCGATTACATCCCAGAGCCATTGACCTATTGGACAAAAAAAAAATTTGCATGGGAAAACTATCCCGATACTGTTCCGGTAGCATATACGATACATCACGATACTAGCTAGTAGCGGGATAGTAGCGGATACTAGTAGCGGGATTGTATCGGCTTACTAGTATCGGGATAGTATCCGATACTAGTACCCGTTTTTTAGAATAGAGGATACTGTTCCGATACTATCACAGAGCCATGACCATATATGGACAAAAAATTTGCATGTGAAAACTATCCGATAATGTTCCGTAGCATAAGATACTATCCCGATACCTGTATATATTTTGCTATGGGAACAGGACACATTTCCTTTCAACCTTCAGGTTCGGGGCCCCGCGATATGAGTTCCAATAATCGTAATATGTCATTATCTTTTAAAATTTGGGAATAACTTGGTGCCATAAGTTACAAACTGTTATGTGGAGTTCAATGCCATTTAAGGTTGAGATGTTTGAGATGTATATTTACTAAATAAAAAGAAAAAATAATTTTCTTTGGACATTACCATAGCATATCTAGCATAGAGTCTGTAGAATAATGGCTTACCAATTTGTAAACGATTGCTGCAATTTGTTCCCAAAAAGTTCATTCAACATGTTACACAGGATGCCAAATTTGGCAGCCCAATGTTGACACAACAAGCTTAAGGGTATAGTTTCACCTGAAAATTTTCTCATGTGAATTTTTTTTTTTAAAAATTTGGAAAAATGGTAATCACATGAGCAGGAAGGACAATCAAGAAGCCGACAAGTATAACGTTTATTGCAAATAATGAAATTAAGCCATTGGCAGCTGCTAAAGTTAGAGCAAGAAGCTGTCTGTGTATCTGGGCTTAAATGGCAATGTTACGCCACACAACTCATCTTGACTAGATAGTCTATGATAACAGCAGCCATAAAAAAGTTTAAGATATATAGTCATGATTAATCAGGACTAGGGCGATATGGAACTACATTGTAGTGGGTGTCTGAGTGTCTCCTATCCCATTTACCATCAACCAGGTAGTAGTATACACACATGTACAACTGTCGTACGGTCTAAATCGGGGATCGATTTAGAAAATAAATTGACATGCACAACGCCTGATTTTTCCTCAAATACATGTAGATGAAAAAATACAAATTTTACATGCACAGAGAAAATTATACCTTGCACAGAGCCAAAGTTACATGCATTTGTGATGTAAAAACACCCATCTAATTAAATAAAGCCCTGGTCTAATATCATGAATATGATGTACCATTCCTCGTTCACTCGTGCACAGACGACTGCTTGTATAGTTCCAAAATACCAAATGACGTTGTAGAGGTAGTGGATAGGCCTTCCGGTTTGTGATCCGTGCAAAAAATACCAACACCCGATATCAAGGCCATGCTGTTTAAAACACGCCATAGCACCAGAGAGTCCCAATAATTGGCTCACATTTGACATTTATTTTACATTGGTCATTATCATATCACTGAATGTGTATAGTCACAAAAGGTTAGGTGTAATTGGTTGCCATTTTTCCACCACCAATTTAGTTAAAAATAAACTGCCTCAAATGCATTCAAATTTACCTGATTTTATCTTGACCACTTCTACTCTGTCTGAAGTATCATAATAAAACATTTGAATATACACAATTTAAAAAAACAAAAAATATGAAATTTTGATGACATTTGATTGTTCCAAATATGACCAGCCACCAACTCCTTCATAAAGTAATAGTGTTAAAGAAGCAGAATAAAATCAATCTGACTTTCTGAAAAAACAATTAAAACTGGATAGCAGAGATAGAAAGGATAATACATGTGATGGATGATGATATATACATTGATTTTGGTGATTATTTGCTCTTGAAACTGATGGAGAGGTGAGTGCAAAAATGGCTAACCCAATTTACACATTAACCTTTTGTGATACACATTCAGTGATATATTTTTGCTATGATGACCACCTTGTAGACGGTACTTGCAATCACAACAGGCAGCTGTGCATATATACACCAGGGGCAGTGTCTTTTCCAGGTTTCCATCAGCAGGTGTTGTGCCATGTATGTTGCATTATCTAGAATAGTGTGTACTCTATAGCACACAGCAGATAGCACGGTGTGAAACAGTACATGTATACAATTCCCATCACGTTTGGACAAATTCAGGAGTTTGCATCCTGTGTTAATTCTAAGTAATCTGATCATGCTCCAATTTCCATATTTGTTTTCTCACACGTGGAAGCATATATATCCCCAAAAAACAAGAAGATCCGATTGCAAATTTGAGTTTAAAGGAGACATGGGACACATTTGAAAAATAGGGCGCCATCAAGATTTCAAAATCGATTTTATGGTTTTGTGTTGATGGTTGTAATGTAAAGCTTTTATATACAAAAGCCCTCACTGAAATGATTAAGACCATCAGCTTCCTTATGGGTGTAAACAGAACGAATTTTCTAATTTAACGTCGCCGGCGACGTTAAATTCAGAACACGAACAATTGAATTAAACGAGGTGTTGGAATCCAAAATGCACCTTTAATAGATTAGTCCGCGCAGCTTATTGCAAAAACCTTCAGTGGATTCTGACGGTGCATTTATGTCACTTGCAAATGCTTGCCTCACGCTGGCCTTATAGGCCACTGTGTTGTAATTTCGTCATGCTGTCCGTTATTAAGAAATTAAAGGTGCATTTCGTTAATTCCAGCACCTTTTTATTCATTTGTTCATTAGATACCTTTAGTCTGATGATCATGACTAGAATAGATAGTCTTTAACTTTTTTATGGCTGATGTTATCAAGGACTTATAGTCATGACGGTTGTGGGTATTGAAAGTGCCATTTAAGCCAAGAGATACACAGACAGGCTTATGCTCTAATTTTACAGCTGCAAAGTGGCTTAAAAATATTCATATTTGGCAATAAATTTAGATGTAGGAGGGATTCTTGAGCGTTTCTGTATCGCGTAACCATTTTCCTGATTTAAATCACATTATGAAATTTTCAGGTGAAACTTCCCCTTGTTGTTGTATAAATTGGGCTGCCCAAAGTTGGCAGCATGTGTACTGTTTACATGAACTTTTTTGGGAACAAATGTAGCTTTGGTTACAAAATGGTAAGACAATGATTCTACCGCAGGCCTACAAAAAAATGCGTTCGGTCTGCCTGGACCTTCCAAAAGAAAGCGGGCAAAATTTTCTGTCAAATATGTGCATGAAGTGCACATCACAAGCACAGTAGCACATAGTCCTTATAGCCTGGCCCAGTATTTTCACTATTTTGGACACACGCTGGTGCAAGCTGGACTGTATTTGAACCGTTTTTGTATAACGTTTAGGTGTTTTGTTTATTTTTCCTTACTTTGAAATTTTCTGCAGTTGTCAATTTTTTATGAGGACCTGCGGTCCCATGGTTCTGGGGATTTTTGTAGGCCTGTTCTACAGACTAGAGATTGCTATGTATGTCAAAAGCGAAAATTTTTTCTTTTTATTTCTAAAATTACAAAACATCTCAAACCTTAAATGGCATTGAACGCCAAAGAACAAGTTGTAAACTTATGCCACAAAGATCTATGTCCAAATTTTGAAAGATGATGCCAAAAGTTACAATTATTGGAACTAGATATCCTGAGAAAAGCTTTATTCACAACATTTTAGCTGATCCCGACTTTGCGGTTTGTGTTATGAGGCAAATGCTCGTTTCCCACGGGTCCCATAGGCCACTGGGCTATAATTTGTCCGTTTACGGCAGGAAAGAAAATGTACAAAAAAATTGCGAATTTCTTAGGACGGGGCCCAAAATTTCCCCGTAAGATTTGGCACACATGGATACTTATGTAAACGTTCCGATGATTGAAATCTCAACTTTCGCGAGGTAAGTTGGGGGGACGAAGATGTGGATCACGAATGCCCCTTTAAATTATTTATTTCTTCGACTCGAGATGAGTCGATCAAATTTCCATGTACAGTTGTAGAGGTGGGCACACTCTATTAGAGTAGACAAAGGTTCAGATGTATCAACATCTCACCTTTTTATTATAATAGGTAGGGTAGGGGGGGGGGGGGGCAAGGCGGTGTGGATCACGATATGTCAAACCTGTGACCAAACCAACAATTTTATTTCAAGTCTAGAACTGCTTTGGATTTTTACTTGGCCGGGATTACCAGTATGAAAGGGGGAAAACAAAAAACACAACCGAGCAGCAACAACAACAATTAACAAACCAACAGCAACACCCCCACCCGGCCCCCACCCCACATGCACTGTGCCCCCTCCCACTCCCAGCTGCCAGGAATGCATGCCAAAAAGTTGTTGAACCGTTATGATAAGCCCATACATGCATACAAAAGGAATACTTACAAGTTACACGACTTAATTCAGTTTTATACATGATGGACATTGCTGTTTTGGTCCTTGCACGACGAAGCCATGAACCTAGGCTGTAGTGACGTGTGTGACACACGTTTCATACACTGCGCGTTTGCAGGCTGGTATGTAGAATAATGCTAACAACGGCCTGGGAACAGTGTGTGGCATGCATGTGCAGTTGCAAAACCAACCTGTCGCCGACCGGGGTCAACAATGTAATTTCTAACAAATTCTGCATGGCTAGAGTAAACCTGAGTAAAAACTTCAATTTTGGTTGGCAAACAAAAGATAGGGAGGGACCTTTAAGAATACCCTACCCATTTTTGCTGCCGCCGCGAAGCTTCGACCTTTTTAAAAAAATCGGAGCTGCGGCGGCGCCGGTGAACCAGAGGAAATGTGATGTGATTGGGGAAAAACCCGCCACATATCGCACAGGAGTTTTGAAAAATAAAGAAATAGCTTAAACTCTGTTATATTGCACTTTATTTTTTGTCAAATTGTATAAGGCGTAACTTTTGATTGTGTGTATCAAGAAAGAAATATGGACATATATCTAACTTAGAAGGTGTTATTTTACCCGCATACATTGTAATATAAAAAAAAGCTACGTTCTGGAGTCAGTTCTTCGGCGGCGGTCATGTTGAAAATCTTGGTTACTCCAAACTGAAGATTAGAGTATGCTCTTTGAATTTTAAGCTCTGGGTTGCAGCACTGGCAGCGGCGGCGTTCGCGAAGCTTCACCTTTTAAAAGGTGGCTGCGGGGCGCCGCGAAGCTCTGGGTTGCCGCCACTGGCAGCGGGGACGGCGCCGTAAACGACTAGGTGTTGGTGAAATCGGGGTGGGTGTATTTTTGTAATTGTTGAAGCTCAAGGGTGCAGCCGCTGGCAGCGGCGGCGTCGCGAAGCTTCACCTTTTTAAAAGGTGGGCGCGGCGGAGCGCGACGAAGCTTTGGGTTGCAGCACTGGCGCAGGGGCGGCGTCGTGAAGCTTCATCTTTTTAAAAACTGGCCTGCGGCGTGCGGCGGGCCGCGAAGCTTTGGCTTCGCCACTGGCAGCGGCGGCCGTAAAGACTACCTGCTGGCTAAAATGGGCGTTTGGATGTAATTTTGAAGCTCAGGGGTCTGCACCGTGGCAGCGGGCGGCGTCCCCGAAGCTTCACCTTTTTAAAAAGGTGGCTGCGGCGGCGCCGCGAAGCTGTTGGTTCAGCCACTGTCATCGGGCGGCGTCGCGAAGCTTCCCCTTTTGAAAAACGTGGCCGCCCCGCGAAGCGTGGTTGGCAGCCACTCTGGCAGCGGCGGTCCCCGTCGCGAAGCTTCACCTTTTTGAAAACGTGGCTTGGCGGGCCGCGAAGCTAGGAGGCAGCCGCTTGCAGCGGCGGCGTCGCGAACGGTCACCTTTTTCTAAAACGTTGGCTTTGCGGCGCGCGAAGCTCTGGGTTGCAAGCCACTGGCAGCGGCGGCGGCGGCCGCGATGACGTAAAGAGACATGAGTATATTTCCAGAAAACGCCCCCAATTTTTGTTTAAATTAATTTAAATTACTGTAATGCCACAGAATACATGTACAATGTATTGGTTTAAACCTGAAATGAATAAGCTGACCACGCAACGCCCTCTTTGGTTAGATGATGATTTAGTAACTTTCTGTCGTGCACGACCTAAAGTCAAGCATTGTTTTCTATGGGAACGATTACGATAGCCGCAAGGTTCAAAAACAAGGTTTGCGGTTTTCTTTTGTCTTGTTTTTTCAATAATTCTTGACAAACGTTCTCGGTAGGGTGGTCTACAACCGATTCCATGAAATTTGAGAGACATTAGTAATCCCAAAAAAAAAAAAAATCTCCTGGCCACATTAATGTTGGTGAATCGGGTTTGGGTCTAAATTTGAAGCTATGGTTGCAGCCCGGCTGTGCGCGGCGGCGTCGCGAAGTTTTTCGTTTTAGAAAAATAATACAAAATAAATGTAAATAAATATATAATTACCTAAATGTATAAATAGTAATATAAATAAATAAATAATTTTATAAATAAAGATATAAATAAATACAACATGTTGCGGCAGCGAATTCAAGCTCGGGTAGCGCCGTGCAAGCGGCGGCGCCGCGAGCCTGTCTGTTTGTGAAATCGGGTTAGGGTGTAATTTTGAAGCTCAGGTGCAGCCCGCTGGCAGCGGCGGCGTCGCGAAGTTTTTAGAAACTAACTAACCAAATGAAAACGTGTTAAATGTTAAGAGTTGTATTTAAAGAATGACTGACTTCTTCACCCTATTGGTTTGAGAAAATATGTGAGTTTGCTTACACGATAATATATACGTTATTTTGAAAACATGTTAATTGCGTTTTAGAAATACAGTCTTAGAAGAAATAAATAAAATACATAAGTAAATATCATGAATTAATAAGTAAATAAATTACACAAGTTAGTTGCCTGCTCTAATTTCAAGCATCTGGTTGGCAGCCATTGGGCAGCGTGGCGCCGCGAATCCTTAACTGTTGGGGAAATCGGGTTTGGGGTCTAATTTTGAAGCTCAGGGTTTCAGCCGCTGGCAGCGGGCGGCGTTGCGAAGTTTTAGAACTAAATAAACCAAAAACGAAAACATGTTAAATGTTAGAGTAGTTTAAAGAACGACACATATTCACCCTTGTTGGTTGAGAATATGTTAGTTTCTTCATGTTCATTAGAAAACACGTTACTTTACGTTATTATTTTGGGTGATAAAATATGTTATTTAGAAAACATGTTAAATGATAAGGGTTGTTTTACAATCAAAGTACTTTTCCCATGTGAAATCCTCTCTCTAGTTACATATAGAATAAAATAAAAATGTTAATAATAGTGATGTACCCTGTGGAATCTTAGGTTAAAGGGTGTTTGATGGTGGAATTTATGAGCGAAATTGTACTTCCATTTTAAAATATGTTATTTTGAAAACATGTAAAAAAAATTAAGGCGGCCAGCCGCAAAAACAAATTTTGGGGTCCATAGGAAACCCCCCCCCGCCCGGTCACTTACGTTTAAATCTGGCACCCCTTTACAGAACACTCATCTTCAGTCACCCTAGTTTGTTTTTGCATGTTAAATGCTGGAGTATGTAGGAAATGGATTAAAAGTATCAAATGAGCATGTCTTGTGTGGAGTTTTAATGTTTGGGTTTTTTAGACTATGAAATCCTTTAAAACCGACTAATCTTCACCCTTGTTTGTTTAGAAAATATGTTATTATAGTTATTCAACCCCCTCTTGCCACCGCAGGAAAAGTTTTTGGACAGCATCGATTAGTTGAAGAGGAGGCCAAATAAGTGACTCGATCCATAATCTCGCTCTTCATGTATACATAAGGAGTAAAAGACTTTTTTCCTCCCCTCGTATCCCCAAAACACGGAACGCTCAAGCCTCAAAGTCGTAAGGGTTTCAACCTTACCTGGTTATATTGAATACTATTAAAGCAAATGATTATTCAAGAATATTTTGAGAGTAACATCTTAGAATGATAAGAGTTTGTGTACGTATGATATTTTTGGTCGTGCATGCGTTTAAGAGTATCAATCTAAAACCGACCAACCCCTTTAAAGGAACGACCAATCTCCACCCCAGTTTGTGTTAGTGTATTAGAAAACACCTTAAATTGACTAAGTTTGTTTGCGTCATTGCGTAAAAGGATAAACTGATTAAATTGACTACTGTTTGATTTGGAAGTTATGACGAAAATGTACCCTTGGAAAAAAAATAGGTGAAAGCAATTCAAGGAAGCTTAAATTTGTATATACTTAAATCGGTCGGGCCTTCCCCCCTTTAAAGAACGATTCATCTTCACCTTGTTTGTTGACATGTTAAATGATCGAGTCTTGTTCGTTCATTGCGTTACGAATGTTAAATTTACAATTGGGGTTTTAGGGTGGGGGTGCGTTAAGAAGGATAAACTGATTAGAATTGACTTATTCTTTGATTTGGAAGTTGTGAACGAAAATGTACTCCATTTGAGAAAATTTATGGTGAAAGCAATTCAATCAAGATTAAAATTTATATACTTAAATTGGGCCTTCCCCTTTTAAGAGCGAATCATCTTCACCCTAAGTTTTGTTGAGAAATTTTAGAAAACCTGTTAAAAACGATTGAGTTTGTTTTCGTCAATTCCGTTAAGAAGGATAAACTTATTATAATTGACTTATTGTTTTAGAAATGATTAAAAGATCAAGGGCATGATGTTGTGGGAAATTTAAATGTTGGTTACGTATAAAACAATTATTCCGCGTTGTACAAAACACATGTAAATGTTAGAGTTGTATTAAGAACGACACTCTTCGCCCTTTTTGTTGATACAATATGTTAGTTTGCTTACATGTAGAAAACACGTAATTACGTTATTTTTTTGTTGAAAAAATAGATTTGTTTTTAGAAAACAATGTTAATGATAGAGTAAGTGTTCATCATCAATTACGTTAAAATTATATCTGTTAAATCGACCTTCCCTTTAAAAACGACAATCTTCCCCTTGTTGATTAAACATTTTATTATCTTAAATCGGGCTCACTTCACCTTGTTTGTTGACAAGTTATATGGTTTGTTTCATTGTGTTAAGAATAATGCTTAATCGGGCAACCCCTTTAAAGAACTCATTATCTTCACCCTAGTTTTGTTGAGAAAATATGTTTTAAATGGCTTAGAGTTTGTTTTGCGTCATTGCGGTGAAGAAGGATAAACTTATCAAATTGACTTATTGTTTGATTTTGGAATTAGTAAATGATAAGAGTTTGTGTTCGTCATTAATTGCGTTAAGAAGTTTTTATATACTTAAATCGGAACTTCCCCTTTAAAGAACGACTCATCTTCACCCTTGTTTGGTTGAAAAAAATATGTTATTATTTTAAAAAAATCATGTTAAATGATAAGGGTTTTTCCTCATGTACCCTCGGAAATCTTACGGCTAAAGGATGTTTTGGTTTGGGAAGTTATTTAGCGAAAAGTAACTCCATTTTGGTCGATCAATATTAATTACACAGTACCTCATCTAAACGTATTGAAATTTGAAATATACGGCGCGAAAACTTTACAGATGGGGTTTTATAGTGACTGCAATTCAATCCAGATTAGAAATTGCATAATCTTAAATCGGGGCCCATCCTCCTTGTTAAAGCATGAATCATCTTCACCCTTGGTTTGTTAGAATTAATGTTTTTAGAAACATGTTCGATGATTATTTGCCATTTTACCAGTACTCTTTCATCTAAACGGATTGAAATTTGAAATATAACGGCGGCGAAACTTTCATATGGATTTAGGGACGGCATTCAATCAGATTAGAAATTGTTAATCTTATCCGTGGCCATCCTCCTTTAAATAACAATCCTCTCAAACCCTTGTTTGTCGAAATATGTTATTTATAAACATGTTAGATGGTTAGAATCTGCATTCGGTTATTGCGTTAAGAAGGATAAAATCATTTAAAATATCCAAGATCTGTGTCTTCTCTTAAATTAAAACATAGGATTTACATTTAATAAGGATCACTTTAAGACGACTCAACTTCACCTTTTTTTTTAGAATTGAGAAAAAAAGACAAAACATTTTTAAATGTTAATGAGTTAGTTTTAAAGAGCGACTCATCCCCAAAAATCACCCTTGTTTGGTTAAGAAATGGGTAATTGTGTTATTTAGCAAATGTAAATATTAGAGTCTGTATTAGTTTATTGAGTTTATTGATTACAATACAAAGAGGTTGTGTCGGTCTTCTTTTATTTGTGTTTGCTCCTTAAATTAAACATAGGCTTTATATTAAGAGATATCTTTAAACAACGATCCATCTTCACCTTCTTTGTTTAGGAAAATTTAGACAAAAAAAATGCAAAATCATCAATCGCGTTAAGAAGGTATTATATACGAAGGCCACATGTGGTCCCGTGGATACGACGACCGGCTCGTTATCTGAAGGTCTTGGGATTCGATTCTCCATGCGACCAATGTGTTTTGTGCACTTCGCTTGCCTCTCTCCACCCAGGAGTGAATGGGGCGCTGTTAGAGGGAATATCACAATCTGAAATGCCCTAATAGGCAGTGCGCTAGTTGGCCTAGCATCGCAACCTTAATGAAGCGACATGATTCTGATAATTTCCTGATGGCAGCGTAACGATAATGGCCAGGCGCTTTGAACCCCTCAGTAAAAAGCGTCAATATCAATCCCCCTATTAATTATTAATACTTAAATCGGGACCTTTCCCCTTTAAAGAACGATCATCTTCAACCTGATGTTTTGACATGTTAAATGGATAAGCTGTGTTTTCGTCATTGCTGCTAAGGGGAAAAAAAAAAAAAATTGAAATACTAAATGGGCCACCCCTTTAAGAGACCACCCATCTTCACCCCAGTTGTTTGTGCCACCCCTTTAAAGAACGAACTCATCTTCACCCTAGTTGTTTTGTTGACATTTTAAATAATAGAGTATTGTTACAAAGAAATCAAAGAACATGGTCTTGTGTGAGTTTTAATGTTTTTTTACGTTGAAAATCATTTAAGCAACGACTCTCTTCCCCTTGTTTTTGAGAAATATGTTACTAGTAGTTATTTTAAACATGTTGGAATAAATATTGATGGTCAGAAATGGTATACTGTCAATGGTTGTTGATTTGGAAGTTTGAGCGAAAATGTACTCCATTTGAGATATAGTTATTTAGAAAAATTCTAAATGATAAGAGTTTGTGTCCGTCATCAACTGCGGGGTCGAATTATATATACTTAATCTGATCTTTCCCCCCCCTTTAACGAACGACTAATCTTCACCTTGTTTGTTGACATGTTAAATGATAGAGTAATTTGTTAGAAATGATTAAAATAGAAACTGTTAAATTAATAAAGTTTTTGTTCGTCATCAATTGTGATAAAAGTATACTTAAATCGGACCTCCCCTTTAAAGAACGACTCTTCTTCACCCTCGTTTGTGTTGACATGTTAAATGATCGAGTCTGTTTTCGTTCATTGCGTTAAGAAGGATAAATACTTGAATTAGGCCTCCCCTTTAAAAACTGTTAGAACCAAATTAATCAAGTTGTTTTAAACTTTAAACCAAACGTTACCACCCTTGTCATCGCTCAACCTTGTTTAAAAATTAAGTAACTGTTTAAAAATTAAAAACACTTGGTTTAAAAGTAAACAATCTTGTTAAAAGTTTTAAGCATCCGTGAAGGGTTTTTACATTTTATAAACAAGAGATCGTTTAATATGATTAGATGACTTTTAAAACCAGGTTGATGCGTATGTCAACATTCTATGTTAAACAGCATTTGTTAAAGATGGCGAGTTTAAACCTTTTAAAACTTCTACAACCTTGTTTAAGAAGACAACGTGTTATAACAACAAACTAATCAATGGTGTTTAAAAACTTAAACAACACCACTTTAAAACACCCTCTTTTTAAACAGGCAACATTTTAAACAGTGTGCTAACAGTGGACGGTCCTCATCTTAAACCTAGTGTTGTATATCGAGTACGTGTTAAAATATTAAAACGATTAAAGAGCATGGTTTGTTTGTGGAATGAATGTTTTTTTAATCATTTTATGCGTTTTATGTTTTGTTTTATAAGCATTTTAGCTGATAAAATATGTTTACTAGTACTTAGTTAACACGTGTTAAATAATAATGATGGGTGGGAAATGGGATACTCTCATGGGTTAACAATAAAGTGCATGATGGGACGTTAGAGCTCGCGCCCCGCCGCCGCCGCTGCCACGGCTTCATCGATATAGGTGAATCCGGGATGACGTCATTTCCTTGAAAAATTATACTTAAATGAGGATGACCCTATTTAAGTCTATTAAATTTTTCCAGCTTGATAAATGGCTCATACCAAACGCCATCTGTATGTTTAGCTTAAGCGCGCCGGTCCGATATTTGCACAACAAAACAACCCAACAAAACACTCAAATTCCAAAAAACAAAAGTCATTTTCAACACGCCCAACCTTCAAAAAACAACCCCCCCAAAAAACTTCAACCCAACAACAAACACAACAAGATTCACAACAACAACAACAAATTCAACCAATTCAACAAAAACAAAAATTCCACAAAAGAAAAACAAAAAACAAGAAATTCATTCAAACCCGATTTCACCAAAAATTCACCCCTACACCCACACACCACCGGCACATCAACAACAATTGCAAAAACTTCATTCAAACAACACACAACAACAAAAAATTAAAAAACTGAAAAAAATAAAAAATTCAACAACAAACAAACAAAAACAATTCAACCCCAACAATCCATTCAAAAACACTCAAATCACAAAACCATTCATCAACCAATCATCACTCAACTCACCCCCGACCCACCTACCCACCAACCACCCGCTTTGCCCCCCCCCCCCTTTCCTTCCCAGATCCCCCCCCCCAGCCCCCCCCCCCTCCTTCCCCCCCCCCCCGCCCGCCCAGCCCCGGTCTCGCCCCCTTCCCCCACCCGCTTCCTTGCCCTCCCCCGCCCCCCGTTTCCCTGAGGACGGCCCCCCCCGTTCCCCCCCACCCCCGCCCGTCCCGCCCCCCCTCCCCCCACTTCCCCCCCCCCCCCGACTTCCCCCCCGCCCCTTGCCCCCCCCCCACCCCCCCGCTTGGGGGTTCCCTTCGCACCCCCCCACGATGTTCCCCCCAACCCAAAAACACAATCAAGAACAAAAATTTCAACCCGTTTCTAATTGAGAGCTAAAAACGTTGATTTTGAAATCCCCAAATACTCTGTAAAAATTAAGATTGGGGTCGAACCAAAATGGGGCATATTTTTCGCTCATAACATCCAAACCAAACTATCCTTACAGCCCAATGATGACAGGGTAAAACTTAGCTTTATTCTGATAACCAACTTTTTGAAAACCACTAAGTGCATAAGCTTGCATGATGGGAACGGTAGCGAATCGCCGCCGCCGCGCCGCTGCCACGGCTGCCTCGATATATTTGACGCCGAGATGACGTCCATTTTCCCTTGAAAAGGTATGAGGAAACGTAAATGCAGATTACATAGTGGATGATGGGATACTATCAATGAATCGCGCACATGCCCATTTTTGTTTAAATTGTCATGATGAAAAAAAATGAGATACTGTCAATGGGTTAACAATAAAGTGCATACTGGGAACGGTAGAGCATCGCGCCGTCGCCGCTTGCCACTGCTGCATCGAATAGAGGTGACTCATGGATGAACGTCACTTTCCTCCTTTCCCTTGAAAAGTGCATGATGGGAAATGCCCATTAATGTTACATGACGGAAATGCCGATTACATATGCATGATGGGAAATTGGATGCTATCAATGGTGGGAACGGTAGAAAGCATTGCGGGGGGCGCCCCGCCGCCGCTGCCACGAGCTCGCATCGAGATATGGGTGACTCCGGGATGACGTCACTCTCTTCTCTCGTTGAAAACAATATAATAATTTAGACTTATAAAGCGCAAGTATGATGTTTTGCACTTGCAAATTGAAAAAAAATGCAAATCGTAACAAATAAACTATTTCATTTCACTGACTTTTTGACATTATGACCTTATGTGTCACAAAATGCACCAAAAATAAATCTGATCACAAAAGGTGAAGCTTCGCGGCGCCGCCGCAGCTCCTATTTTTAAAAGGTGAGGTTCGGCGGCGCGGCCAAAATGGTTGGGATTATAAAAGTTTAGCCAATGATAGTGCTCCCTCGCAGGTCGCTGTCAAAACCACGTGTTTCTGAATTGGACAAAATGCGATCAGCTGTTTTTACTATTTTATGTACGATTCGTTACGATCTTAATATTGTAGTATAATACGCCTCATTGGAACCCTTTAATACGCCCAATATCGCCATTTCTGTAATTGGACATTAATGTTTTCATTATGGGCCCAATTACTACACAACGCAGCCTGTTTGATCACCCAATGGGAGTAGCGGGTCATCGGGCACGCTAATTTGTATAATTACATGTGACTGGCAATCCGGATTCACAATTTGAAACACTAAGTAAAAAACTGTTACGTCGTACTTTGTTTTCTTTGGCGATAAGACAAAAGTTTTTATTCAAACGAAAAGTTAAAACTTTAAAGAAGGACACAGATACATCGTTTTAAATTCATTTGTGGGGGTATTTCTTTAAAGGAGAAAAACCAGGGCAATTTCAACGCTCACATTTGAGTGTAACACAACAGACTTTGTACATGAATGGATACGTGCATATAAAAAGAGTGCAAGGTTAGACGGATCCACACAGGTCAAAAATGTTTGTATGAATTATTTTTACTCAAAAATTATGTCATCTTTCATTTAATCCTCAAAAAACAAAATTACCCCACCCTCAATTTAATAAGAGTAAGGAAACAGCCAACTCAAACCAACAGAGACGGCATCATTTCCCGGGAACTCAGGGTCTTAGGGTGGGGCGGTAACTGACTCATCTCGGTTACCCGCTAAAACTGGGCATGGGAGTTCTTTTTTTTCTTGCTTCAACAGTACCGTGTCGTTCGATCTGCTCATCATCAATATCACAAAGAATTGTTCCAAGGTGATATTCTGAGGATATCGTGAATCGGATGGCGATCATCAACTAGTAGCGTTGGGTAGGCATCAGTTGGTTTGATCTGTTTCCAGATCGTCTAAAGGCGTGGTTTTCGTACACACCCACGCTTCCGCACATAGTTGAAAACTCTGTATATTTCCTGGTCAACCTTGTGTCTGATACATTCTGATCGTATTCCTCCACCTTTGACCATACTTTCAACTTGTCTTTCCATACCTCGTCCCACTTTTTTGTCTGTACTCCTTAGTCATTGTCAATGCGTTCGCACTAGAATGCCACCGTTTTCATCCTTGACTAGCACCGGTGTGTCTTAGGTACCTATCTGTCATACAAGTTTGGCCTTGTTTTTCGTACTTGTGGCTTTAATAGAATTTAGGAAAATAAACATCTTCGTTTAGATATATCCATGATTGCTCCTACCAAGATCGATCGGTTTATCTAAAGTCACATTGTCTCGGCCTGTGATCTCTATAGGTTTCCCATCGACGATTTAGTTCGTCATAATTGACGGTTGAGGCTAGGTGTAGGCCTACGAGCTCTAGCGCGATCATTCACCACTCAATGCTCAGTCTATTTCGAACATTTCTAACGGTTTTTCCAAATACAGAATTATTCATTAGCTTGAAAAAGTCCTTTCTCAACGCTGATTTGGCTGGAGTTCGAAGCTTGTTGTTCATGTCTATGTAGGATTCTAAAGTTGTACTTTTTGACATGTAATACCCCGATGAATCTTGTTTAGTCTAAGTCCTATGATCAAAGCACGTTTTGAGGGCTGTGTGGTAATCACTACTTTTTCTTCATCGTTGATATTTGGGATTAGTTTTTCTACTTTGTCAACCATCAATCTTTCTGGAGCTAAGGTAGGCATCATGCAAGATTCGTGAAGTTTTTCAGATATCCCATATCCACTTGAGAATGCAAAGATGGCCAATCCAATTTTTTCGAGTGCTTTTCAGTCATTCAATTTGACCTTTTCAATGGAAGAGATTCAATCATACTCAGCCGTATAATTTGAAGGTGTTGAGGGATCGTAGTCTCACCCATGTAAGGATTATTAGCTTTTGCATCTCTTTTGAAGCACGAACACCGCCCTCGAATCACCATTTTCAATCATCAAAATAATGTCCAATGTCGGTGAGAAGTTCGAGTTTGATTCCGTCCCTTTTTGAGCTCGCATCATAGGAATCCAAGCTGTGAAATACCAGGCTGGATCAAGCTCGTAATTTGCACAAACTTTTTCTACATTCTTCAAACTACACGTCCTAAAAGAAGCACATCGGTAGAATATACGAGATTTGGTGTAATCTCTCATAGTCTTGATTTTGAACTTTCCATCTCTTTGCGCATGTGGATAATCTTCGTCGGACATGTGCTCGTGGTTTAGCTTGGAGTAAAAAGCTCTTTCGGAGGAAGCGGGGTTCTTAGAGCCTTTCAGAGGAGATGACGTGATCGTATGGAAAAGCCCTTTCCTGGTCCAAAAGTTTGTAAAATCCTTCTCGGATTAGAGGGTTTTTCATGCTTCTCTCAAGTTCTGGAAACTCCGAAGATTGGAAACCAGGTTGCTCAATCCAGATGCCATAAAACTTAAACGAGTCTAAAAACGAATGTTCCGTTCACTTCCTTATCAAACCTTCTGACCATTTCAACGTTAACAAAATTCTCAACACACACTTTGTTTTGTACTGTTCTTCGTTGTTGGGACTACAATATTCTGGCCTTCGGTCTTGCCGACGATTTTGATGGAAAGATGAGAATCGTACCCTGCTTGATTGTGAAAAAATAAGAAAAATCGGTTTTCTAGAATCTAAATTGGAGATCTGGAGAATGGTGAGCAGCACTCTAAACTTTCCGGTAAGTGGCAGTAGGTCTCGAACGTATAATCCGTCTTGTGATTTGGAGACGGTGAGTTGGATGATCGCACCCCCCAAAAAAGAATTGGTCCTTTGTTGGCTCTTTGTATTTTTCTGGCTTATTCTATCAAAATCGTCTTTTTTTTGGAAATTTAAATTTTTGGTAGATTAGATTTTCCTCGGATGTTCTTTTCCAGAGTTTCGACAAAAAAAAATTTGAAGCTAACATCGTCGTCTCGGATTTTTGGTGTACATTACGGGTCTTGAATGTACACAGAGTCGTCGAGAATTTGACGGTAGTAGCAAAAGCCGGAAGGTTTTTGGTGTGATATTTTTTCGTTTGTAAGAACTACTTGGATGTGGTTGGCAGGTGTCATCGGTTGTAAAACATCAAGAAAAAAAGTCAGCCGTAAAATAGCCAAATGGTACCTGTTGAGATTTGAAATGGTGCTTGAAGAAATGATGAGCGTCGCGTAGGAGGTTTATTTGCAAAAGTATCGTTTTTGAAACATAGTTATTCGTGCTCTCTTGAGACGAAGATTCTTCGGTTATTATAGTAGTGTGAGTTCTCGGTTTGAAAAGAGAAAAGATTGACTCTGTTTGGTCTGTTGGGATCACCGTATTTTCTCATAGGTTTCGATTGTTACTTCTACCAGAGAAGAACTGCTTACTGTTGGATTATGTTTTCGAATTGAACAATGTCTGTGAAGCGAGCTGGAAATTTACCCAGTCCAGTCAAGCGTTAAGCTGTCTTTGAAGATTTTTTGAAGAACCTTTTTGAAGGAAAACATTGTCATCATCATTTTCATGTTAATCAAGGCCTTTCTGTCGATTAAAACTTAGGAAGCGGAATGTGCGTTGATCCACCTAATAGTCTATCTGCCGTGAGGTTATTCCAAATTTTGGACTCTGTAAAGGACCCAACCGCGACCATTTTCAATGAATTTTGAAATTTCTCATTAATTTTCAGAGATATTTCTTCGTACAGTGCCATTAAATCTGTGGCTGATCTGAAATATTTTTCTGCAAAATTCCCCTCGCGGTGGTGCGTTTCATTTTGCCACACCAAGGGCGCATTTGAAGGTAGATACGAAGAATTCCAATTACGACTATCGATCTCACTCAAGTAGGTACTGGGGTCCATTCCAGCCCTCATTCAATTGCTTACGGAATCCTCTTAGTGCCTGCTTGACCTCCGACTCTAAGGGGTATTGGCGTGCGTCGTTTGGTTAATGTGGGTTCAATTTGAAAAAAAAATTTTCAGAGAGAATGTAATTTACTCCAAAGAAGAATTTTTTAAATCAGGTTTTTTCAGCTTGAGTATCCGAAGAAGACAGCATTTTTGCCTTCTCTATCAGATCCTCTCACATTGAAATCTCCTTCTCTCTCCTTCGCTGCGAGTTCTTCTCTGTTGGGGTGGAGGGGGTGGTGGGAACCTCTCAGATATTCTAGGAGGTCACCTTTCCTCATGCGAGAGTAACCTCTGTATCCAAGTTCTTTGGCATACTTTTTCAACTCCTTTAAGGAGAGTGTGATGTTTCTCATCATGACTGATCGCGTTCTTCGGCTGGTACAATTCTTCGGTTGCGGGCATTTTTTTATTAAATCATCTATATTACAACATAAAGAAAAACAACATACAAAGCCAAGATCAACTGCAATCCATCGATTGGAGGCAGGGCAAGACAAAGAAAAAAAATAGAATCGACGAGAAAAAAAAAGGGGGGAACATGGCGGAAAGGGAAGATTAAATAATTTCTTAACATTCCAGATGCTCATGTCTAGCAATAGGAAGATGGAATAGGAAGACATGGGTACTGATTTAATCAGCTGGGTTTTGAGCTCAGAGAATTTAACAGGAATTTGAAGGTCTTTTGACAGGCGAGTCAGACTGTTTTTGTTGTCGGTGTCAATTAAACCCCGTGAGCCTATTTCAACGGCAACAAGTGAGCAGCAAAAACCGGCTTCAGTGATGCCAGAAAAAAAGGGGAAGCGTACGATCAAGTTTTGGTACCATGAGCCTTTTTGATGTTAGGCTCAAATGGCACCGACAACTCAAAGGGAGTGACCGTCCTGTAAGTAGGCCAATATATTACAATGTCGGTTTCTGTGGACGTAGAAATTAATATTGGTGGTATGGTCCCCCCTCCAATGGTGTAATTTTCTAAATCGGCATATATCTGAATACTGGAATTTGAAAGGAATTCTGATTGTTGAAACTAGAAAGAAAAATACGGATGAGATTATTGTGCTCCATGATACCTGTCCAAATATTCTGGCAATATTTAAGATGTGACAAAAGAGTGCCTTCCCTTTACACAGAGGGCAGCTGTCAGTAGCCTTTTGCCCATTTTTCAAATTGGTAAAGATGGCAAGGAATCTATGGAGGCGTTGATGCAAATTTTAACACTCCCTTAGGTAGTGAATACATAATAGATTTTCATGACAAATCAGAATCACATATTCTAGCAATTTAGGAACTTCTCATTGGCTCAAGAGGGGCTCAACAACGGACTTCAGTGCTTATCGTTCTCCTCTTTCAGATCTTCTTGACATTAGGTTGGACCATGTTCCAAGAGGGACTTCACTAACCCGGATCCCAACAGCAAGCGCATGAATATTTCACACTGTTTAGTTATGGAAATTTTACGGGTCCACGCAGATTCCCTGTTGAGCTTGAGGTCAAGAGCCAAGTGGTAGATCATCAGCTTTACACCTAGATCTATTGTATGATGCCGAATGAGCTTGCGATATACATCAGAAATGCGTGGATATTAAGTCCCGGGGACATATGCGCCAGTGCTGTGTTGGCACCATGTTTTGGAATCCCAAGCCAGTTTTTGACATACTGTTCCGTCATACGATCCAAGGCGTTAGATTAGAGTTAGTCAAATTATGGACGGTGAGGACAGAATCTCATAGAGGGGAGGCAGTAACCGGTGTATATCGCCAATTTCTATACTCATTACGGATCAAAGTAGAGTCTATGTACTAACGTGTACTGTTGAGCTGTGAATAAACATAGTCAATATTTCCTTTTCCCTTACATGAAACGTAATCAGCGAACCAAGGATTTTTTGTGGGTCTCGTTGACAGTTTCAAAAATTTCCTCCAATGTGAAAATCAATCATAGTTGTTTACCACCACATAATGAAAGTGAACGACATTTAGAGGGTTTTAAGTGTGAGACCCAGCTAGTAGCTTTCATATGAAGTTCATTTATTTTTTTTGATGTTGAATTTTATTGTTGGTGATGAGATTGAATCGTCGGCATATGGGGTTGTGATGATTTTTGTTGTATTGGTCAGACCTAAAAAACCGTTTTTCCACGAATGTCTCTCTAGATATTCCAAGCAGCGGGTTGAACACGTGAGAAAAAGACAGGGGATAAGGGGTCGCCTTTATTTATTATATGTAAAAATAATTTTCTTAGATAAAAAAATCTATAAACTAAATTTGTTAGTTTTACAGCATCTTTTTTGTGTAGTATTTTTTTTGCGAGGCGAGGATATTTCTCTGTTCTTCAAATAATACTCTCTCGAATATTTTGCACTTTTTCGAAGAGGTAATCCTAGCTCTTTGATCAAACCTACGTCGTACCAAACTTCTAATGATCTAGCCGAATAAAAATTTGGACTCCGATTTTTCTTGACTGAGTTTGAATCATTGTTCATTGTAAAAAACATAAACTCGATCATTTTCAGTTTTGATTCGAGATTTATTTCTTTTCAACGTTGAAATATTTTTGAATGATTCCATATTTTTTTTATTATATGACTTTTTCCCCAAAATAGATTTATAAAAAAAAATCCCAGCTGGAGTTTATCCAGCTGGGATTTACATTTTGGGTTTCACTAGATCGAGATCGTAGTAATTATATCCATTCTTGCTTTTGCGTTTGCCTTTCGGACTAACTAGAAGAGGAGGTTTTTGAGTTTCTAGTTTCTTGGTTAGAACTGAAGGTGACCAAATTTGTTCGCCTCCAGAGAGAGTAATGATGCAGGCTTCTCCATTGGAAGTTGGAATGGTTTTGGCCTGTCTGTAAACTTGTAGATTGCATCGACCTCCAAATCTTCCCATTTGAGAATTTTTTCGAATTCTGGTTGCTGTTCCTTGAAGAGTTGATCGAACTCTTCGGTTGAAATTTTAAATTTTTGCGCTGCCATCTTATTTAGTATATGAATTTGTTTATAAATCAAAATTAAAACAAAAAAAAATTGGGGGTGAGGAGCAGGTTTAACAGAAGTTGTTGTGCATAGGGTATCTAGGGAGGATGATATACTGGAATTTCTGTGCTTTTTGTTAGAAATGTGATAGCACAGGTGGGGTGGAAAGGGAGTGTAGAGAGATTGCTGTGTATTTTTGTCGATTGGGAGTGCTTTGCACAGAAACCAAAACAGAAGTGAGATAGAACTCTCATTTTACCCCTACTCTTGGTGACATGCGCCAAAGTTTTGAACAAAGGCACGTGACGACTTATTCTTTGTGTTAGCTAATGTCCCTGAGAAGTTCATAAATGTAGAGCCAATATTTTTAAAGATATGATCCCGGAAATTACGTAACCTTCAGGACCATTTACTAAATTGAGGCGCTATTAACTACAAAATACGGCACTGTATGTTTTGAACCTAGAACCACCAATATGAATATCTAAGTCCAACCACCATTTGCTTTTTTTAAGACATGCACATCAACATATTAATATAGGAATGTTTTCCATTGCTAATAACGCTAATAAACATTGTATTTTAAACACTTTAAAAATATTGAATCCGAATAAACTATGATCAAAAAAAAACACTTCGTATTATTCAATTAGACGTGGGGACCCCCCCCCCCCAAACAACACTAGATTGGCTAATCATCATCCTCATTTTGGTGACGGCACACAAAGAGTGCTTAACAACCAAATTTTATAATGACCGAATGAAAATATTATATTGTTTATTGAGTTTTGGTATTGAACATATATTTTATTACGCTTCATAAAGTTATATCGAACATTAGTTTCAGTACAAAAAGCAAAGATGCAGCCCACGCATTTACTCTTTTGTTTATGTGAGTTGTCTATGACTTAGTCATGTAGTTTTATTTCGTCTTATCACCACTAATTCATATGTTTCATCCTATCCCAAGTTTCAATATAATTATCTAAAATGTATTCCTTATCCAGTAGAAAAGTTGTTTCCAAAATATGGTCATTAAATGCCTGAATTGCCATCAATATTGCATTTGCCATTCTGTCTTCATTGCCAGTCTTGTGGATGCCAGCTCCTCATTTTTGTAAAATGGTCCTGCGGGTTACTTGATTGTTGGGTCATATCTTAAAAATATTGACTCTATCCCTAATGATTTTTTTTTCATGGACGTTTTAGCTAACGTGTTATCTTACATTACAATAAAAGAACAAGTAATCATGTGTTTTTGTTCAAAACATATTGCGGCTGAACCCATGTTGAATTTTGGGGGGCACACTGGTACATGTGTAGGATGTTTTTATGCCTTTTCACCCAGAGACCCTGAAATAATCTATGGTCTAAAGCAAGATCAAGTTTATAGTCTCGCATGACAAACACTTTTTTTCACAAAAATGAGTGGAAATCCACTCTTATTGCAACGATTTTCACTCTTTTTTGAGTGGAAATTTGCTCTGTTTTGAGTAGAAACCACTCATTTTGGAGTGGGTTTCAAGCGTTTCACTCTATAAGGAGTTAAATTTTTACTCATTTACATTTAGAGAGTACATTCACATAATCTTTAAGTGTTCTAAACAACACTTATCTCAATTAAGCTTTTTTTCTTTGACAAAACCTGTTTCATTGAACATTGATCGTTATTTCGCTGGTCTCAGTGTTAGAGTGGATTACAATAAGCCAGTAAAGATAATATAACCCCACTTTAGCATGCAATACATGGAGGACCGAACGCATTACTTGCTGAGGTATAGGTCCCTTGATCGATTCCACAATTACCATTGGTTATTATGGTTTGCCTCGTTACATTTATCATTACATTATACTGGGCAGTCGTCATGTCCTCTGGACAAAAAAAAGTTACGTTGATGGGTTCATTCATAAAAGTGTACAGGGCCTATGACGTCGTATGGTACCTTTCTAGGTAGCATCTATATGCTCTGTAATTGGTATATTTTGTGTTCCCAAAAGGACCAAGATGGGAAACAAATTTTAAAAATCTGGTGTAGTATGCCAATAGTTCCAAGTTTCCATAAAAGGAGAAAAAGGTCCACTTTTTGTTGATTTTGTCCATATAATGGTACCAAGGTAAAGAAATTGACCAAAAGTCAACTTTTGGGCGATGCGATATTCAAAAATTCCAAAAAAAAGGACCATTTTCGGGGGGGGATAGTCTACTTCAAATATTTTATAAGTTTTCCATCTTTATATTAAAGTCCCGCCACCCTAAAAAATAATCCCTGGTATGGCCCCCGAAGAACTCAAAATAGTCAAGCATGATTAATGCACTGCAAATGCTACAGTTAAGGAACATGTCACAATGCCACAATGGTCACCTTCAAAGATCTCAAAAAGCGATTGAGAAGGCATGCCATATAAAACAAGAGGAAGGGCTATTAAAAAAAAAGGCGTGGATTTCCTAGTTTACTCCACTTTTTTCTCCGTGTAGTGCGAATCTTGGTTGTTTCACGGTTATACATGGCGATCATTCCATTCGATTGGTATATATATACTAACATAACAATTTTCTCTTGCACATTTTTCATAAATCAATTGGGTTAATTACTTACCCATGGGCATTAATAGCAAGGGATATCATGGGGGTTGTGGAGTAGGGTTAACTTACATTGTGCAAAAATATGAGGCCTAACTCTGGCTTTGGAAAGTGACTGGGGTCTGAACTTCATAAACCCACTCTTGGAGAAAACATAACCCCTCATAACACCATATGATGTTTGTCTGTTACCAGGATTCCAAAAGGGATGTATGGAATTTAGATACCTCATATATAGATTCTTCTCTTCATCTGATGGTAAAAGTGGAGGCCTAAATTTCAATAGCTTCACGAATTAACCAAAAAAATGAAAGTATGTCTTGGGAGAGCGGGCATAGTTCATAAACTTTGACCGGGACACCTCTTCCAGCGTAAAAGACTGTCGTACGACTATTCATCCGTCTTATGAGTGTATATGCAAGCTGGTGTTAAGCATATGAATATAAGCCGGACCACTGTCGCGTTTGTACTGTACTGTGTAGTGTTTATTAAGACAAGAGCAGGGAAATGGAATGGCTGATCGGCAGCATCATCTCATCGGTTTTTTTGGGGGGGGGGAAAAGCTTGGAATGAAGACTGAAAGGCATCAGAGATTGCAGCTCATAGGCTACTACCACACGGCAAGTAAACTGCCACCTTGGAGATATTCGAGGGGATAGATAAACTGACATCGATGACGGCATCTGCAGGGCCGTCTAAAAGTTGCCGAATTCGGCGCGAGTCAATGATTTTAATAAATGCAATGAAATGTACGCATCTTGCCGACAAAAAATGGCAAGAGTCCTTGTTACGGCGATATGTGTTGGATCTCCCAACATTACTTTCTCACAACAAGAAAGGTTGATTGCTAATTCTTCACAAGTTGGGACCCTAAGTTACATAACATTGTTAAACCATGCATGCACGCCATGCCTACACATGATTATAGGCCTTTGTGTAGCACCATGGAATTGAATGTTCTTTTAACCAATTAGATAACAAAAATCTAGTATTTCGGATATATGAAACAACATATTGACTGCTTTTTATCGGAGCATGGTTGTTGAAACTATAGGCCCTCGGTGATCTCGAGGAGGATCATAGAATTTTTAAATCTAATCATATATTTTTGCAAATGCAATAAAAAAGAAAGATGACATTTCATAGTATAAAAAATAATGTCAATCATAATCATTAAATTCAAAATCGCGGAAAGGATTTTTACCTACAATATACGCCACCCGGATTATGGTGGGCCTTTAGGACCTAACGTCAGCTACTACACCGGAGATTATTTTAGCTACGCGGAGCTATAATAGGGACGCAGAGCTATAAATCGATCACGTGGGATCAAGATGACCAATCACATGCTAGATTCTAGTTTTGCGGGAGCTCGGGGTTGCAGTACCCGGAGCTCAAAATAGCTTCCCAGAGCTTATGTATTCGTGGAGTATTTTCGCTATTTTGAAAATCTCGTCCGAGATTGTGAAGTATAATGATTAGGGATAGAAGGGTGAACAATTTTTTCTTGCAATGACAGACATGGTTGAACAGATGTTTTTATATTCAAATTATATGAGTTCGCTCTAAATAATTGTCTAGAATTAAAATATTGCCTGGGGCTTGTTTCAACACTTTGGCAAGTCTTCATGATTTCTCTTCAACTTTTACAGGAAGGTGGTGTTTTTTTTTTTAAAAGGGCAATTATTGAGTTCTTTCAGTGGGATTCCTCACGACAATCCAACCCATGGTAGCATTTCTCGCATGCCCCCCCCCCCCCCCCCCCGGCCTAGCAAAAACTCCCCTCCCCCCGGTAAACTAAACCCTCCCGGATTCGACACTGAAAATATGTTAAAATGTAAACTACCAAACTTGTTTTGTCGACAATACTGGAGACCAATGGATTCATTTCGTTCAAGTAGACAAACTGTGGGTTCACTTTAGGGTTTTATCCAAAGTACATACAGAAAGCCAAACGAAGGCAGCCAAGCCTCATTCCAAATAGAAACATCCAACATAATCAAAATAGATAATACTAGTGGAATTGTCGTGCAAAAGGTCTCATGGAGTGTGCAAATCTGGATTGTGAATTTGGGTAAACAAGTACTTTATAATTGATAATCAAAAATAAAATAAGGAATACCTTTCAAACACCCCTTTCCTGGCCCCCGGCTTGGATTTCAAGGTACACAGGGGTAAACATTTGTAAATGTTCCAATTGTGTTGAAAAGCACGCCATGATATGTGTCTGGTTACAAGGATTCCAAAAAAGTATAGATTATACTACCTATGGCCTTACAAGTTTGGAGCTGTAGGCTAAAAACGGTAAAAAAATAGTGATAAGTCCATTTTGGTTTGTAAAGGGTTTGAAAAAATAAAAGTTGCTACTAATTCTTGTAAAACGTGGTTCGAATTGTTCATTCAGCTCATAAAAGAAATATGGGACTATTTTTTGATATCTCCCATGTTTAGTTATTTACAAAATGGCGAATAAAGTCAACAACTATTGGATTCTATGGATGTCTGTTGGAACCTTTGTTCCTGTAACCTATTTGATGGCGATAACGTGAAAACTAAGCATAAAACAGATTAGCCAAACAATTCCTTATTTCAATCATTCAAGCTAGGGAAACAATTGTGCACATATTCTACCTTTTTATACGACCTTTTAACTTTGACCAATGTACACACCAAATTACGTTTCACCAATTCACACGTTTTACCCCATTAACTCCGAAACTATAGCCATAGATAGTAAACCACAACCTTTCGAGAATCCCTTGTAATAATGAAAAAGAGTGTCATGTACTTTTCAACATGATTGGCGATTTTAAAAATTTGGACCCGTTGTATAACCTTGGTCCAAGCTGGGGTCGATTAAGGGGGGTTGGCAAGTCCTTCCTCAATTATCTTTATTATCAATACCAAAGTAATTGTGTGCAAAAAAAGCAAAGTTTTACCGGAAGCGCACACTCTTTCACTACAGTCCCCTGAGATACACCGATTTGAACGCTGTAATAAAGGATGCGCACGGATGTTACCGTGCCTCGTACGACTCATCATTGTTCGTAAAAAATAAACCCATTACATTACTTTTTTAATTGTGTATTATATTTCTAAAATATTTTTATTGTATATAATTCCCAAAAATATGCTTAACAACCACCATCTCGTATCATATGTTAAACATTATTACACAATTACATTTAATTGTGTACAACCTATTTATTATAAATGTCAACATTTCCCATTTCTTTTACATATTTAAGAGACATTGAATACCATAATTATATATCAACATTGGATGGTTGAGGTTGATAAGACGAAAGTATCGCCCAAGCCTAATCAAAGATCAGGCGATTTGAAGACAAACCTGATAGTTGTTTTGACGATAAGTAGGGTGTGAACGAGTAATCATTTAGAAGGTTTGGGAAAGAAGGTTGAAGATGTTTTATATAGTTTGAAGGGTGCTGATCAGAATTTTGGGTGAACCTCTGGGAAAATTTGGGGAACTTTAAGGGTTTAAAATAGTAGGGGTTAAATTGAAAATCGGGTAAATGTTTGTTTAATGTGCACCAATGTTTTTGTCTCTTTATATGGATAAAAAAAGGTATAGTTGGACTAGCGTTCAGACATTGTTACTCGGCTCAGCCCTGATAAGGTTCAAGGTCAAAGGTAAAAAAACATCCAAATATATTTAAAAAAAAATTTTACCCCCTTATTTGAAAAGTTCCCAACTTCCCCAGAGGTTGGACCCCATCAAACTATAAAAAAAAATCTTCAAACCTCGCCCCAAAACTTCTATAATGGAGTCTGATTATAACCATTATACGAGGGCGATTTATTTTTTGTAATTCATATTTTTTTTTATTATAATATTTGCAAGACGCTGTATGGCAAAAATATTTTAAATGGACTTTCAATACTAATAAAAGAGCGTTTGCTTGACGAATGCAATATGTTTTTTAGTATGCTGCAGTGTTAACAGCGTATTGCACGCAACGGGAGATTCAGATGCATAAAATGCACAATATGATTCGTGGCAGGTCATTATTCCAAATATAACATCACGCTGATATCTAAACATATTACGATACTATAATATGTAAACTGTCGTATCATTCAGATATTAAACTTTTCAATTAATCTTCAATTTGCACATCAAAGCGGTATTCTAATAAATCGCATTGCATATTATTCTAATATACATCAATGATCATCTCATATGGTGTATTAATTATTATTACACAACATCATATCGTGTAAACTCCATGTTATTCTCAAATTATAATATTTCAGACCTATCATCTCAGTGTAATATAGCCCCCAACAAAAAGTTAAGTATTCCAAAATATCATATTGCATTCTAGATCATCTCATTGTTGAGGACATATTACACATGAACACATTATAAGATAATGATGCCAACAAATGAGGAGATCAAATTTATTTCTCCATGGGACGAGGAAAGGGAAATCAAAATTGGACCGAATGAATACATTTTTAACCTTAGTGATAAATGCAAGTGAATCTTGTTTATATCATTATATCAACTGGTTTTCTTTTCTACATTGATCCATCAAAGATGGCTCAGAATATTGTTAATTAGATTGTATATTGTCACATGATATTGCACTATATGATAATATCATTTTTAAAATTAAATTTCAATATCACTCTCTTCACATGTCAAAAGAAACAGTCTTAATCAAGGCGGTCTCTGCCTAAAGAAACGATAAACTATTTTCACCACTTTTTTTATTGTATTATTCTCAAATTATTATTGAAAAATAATAAATAAATAAAGACATTATGCTAGGCCTTCACAAAGTAGACAAAGCGCCTAACATTTTTCCGTGCCACTTAAAACATGTCAGCTGCCGTACAAATGCCCAGCAATCATATTGGGTGGCGCTCAATGGACTATATCCATTGCAAAGGCCATGATGCTGTCGTCCAGTGTATAAGACGGCCGAATCATGATCTGAAGGTTACGGGTTTCGAGCCCCGCTGTGGCTAATGTGTTGTGCAACTTGGGCAAGGCACTTTCCTCGCTTGCTTCGTCGACCCAAGCGATATAGGGTAGCTGTTAGGGGGAATATTACAAATCTAAGTGCAGGATAGGATTGTGCGCTTGGCCAGCGCCGACCTATGATTTAAGCGAAATGATTGTGAGATCGATTTCCCTGATGGCAGCGTAATAAAATAGGCAACAGTGCTGTGTGATATTGATGAAACGGCGCGCGGCGCTTTCTAAAAGCCGTGTAATATTCCATAATATTACGGTCACCATTGTCTTTGATCTATGAAGATTCTAAAGTTGGATTTCGTGATTCCAGCCACTCTTTCTTGTTTTATTGATTTGTTTCACATCGATATCCTCCTTGATAAAAAGTCTTTATCGCAACTTTTTAATTGATCCCGAACTTGTGGTTTGAGTTTGACAATGCATTGTTTCCCTCGGTCCATAGGCCACTAGCGTCATTGCTGTCTTTTACGGGACAGAAAATACAACAATTGGCGAATTTCTCACAGATACGAACATGGATTTTAATGTTACACGGTTTCAGAATGCTATAAAATCTCAACTTTTTTTTAGGTAATCGGGGGAACGAGGCTGTGGATCACGAAATGGCCCATTTAATTTTCTTTTTGTGTTTGATATCATTTGGTCAATTTCACATCATAGAACAAAAAGAAGCACTCTTTTCTCTAAACTTATAGGTGGTGTAGAGTTGTATAGGTGGCAAAGTAATACAAAATGTAGATCAAAATATATATTGTTATCCCGATATATCCCCCCACATCACAACTTTTAAATTGGCATATAAATTTTAAATATCCTTTCAAAAGATGACATATCCTTTAAAGTGCATATGGTGGTGAAAAAAGCAAGTTTTGTGGCCAGTCTGCAACGGAAAATCAAGGCGTTTGACAATCCCTGCCAGAATTTAACAGTGTACCCTAGCCTGTTTTGTAACACAATGCAAAAGCTGTTCAGACGCCGATTTCAATACTACAAGTTGGATTTTTTAAAGTTGCCGAGCTCCGTGGAGCTCTATGGAAAAGAAATCTTTCCTAAATCGACATAATATGCCTGAATTAATTCCTTCAAATCCGCTTTGATGACTTCCTTCATTTTCTACTATACGGCAAAAATATTTTTTGGAGAAAAATGCATTTGAAAATTCAATTTTCGCGCCATTGCAAAAAAATCCGGACTGCTGAGAACGTTATGTATTCAAATTTTAGTCTCATTCTCAGTTCTCATGTATTGGGGTCCTACCACCCTATCGACTCCACGTGGTCCGAGCACGAACTATACAAACGCAACACGAGAATAACCGGCTCATATCACCCACGTACAAACCCACGTATTGACAGGTTTTGGAACGTCGAACCACATTTTGGGGTTGAAAAAAAAAAAAAATTTCGCTTGTTTTCGTAA
>JAMKCH010031160.1:0-22736 GCA_023653785.1 Ophioderma brevispina | reverse complement strand
AACTTCTGAATTCTGAACTTCCGAATTCTGATCCTCCGAATTCCAATCGTGAAAAATCTTCACAAACATCACCAGCACGTCATCCACCAAGCCCGTGAACTTTGTACAAAACATCCTCCAAATGCGATATCATAATAATTTCTCCACTAACTAGGCAATAAGTGGAAAAAAAATTTTATGTATAAATATCCCAATAAAATTTCAACATGGTGCCCCGAACTGTGACACAAAAAAGAGCAAAGGATCATGGATGCAGTGGCGATAGTGATGGGCGTACCGATGCTAGCGTGGGACCGCTACTAGGCATGGGCGCACCGACATTTTTAATGTGGCATATGGGTTCTGATGCCTTTTTTGAGCACAAAAAATACACTAGTTGGATCATTCGTAATGTAATAAATGGATAAAATATAAAAGGACTTGTCTCAATGTGTAAGCATACAGATATGAACTGAATCCATCACTGCACTAAAAAGCTCATTAAGTGCATTTGCAAACCAAAAGGTGTATACTAGAGCAATTAATATAATGACCCTAAGTGACCCTAATGATTTTGACCTCATCTTTTACTCCACAATCCCCCTCATCCAATGTTTCCAATAATTAGTATACCTAATTATAATACATCGCAAACTCTTCAGCCGATGAGAGAGAAACAATGCCGCCAATTCAAAAAAGATATAGTATGGACTCCAATTTTGAAATCTGAATACGTAGGCAATGAACAAACCAAGGATGGGAAAAGCTGCTGGATCAGATGGAATAACAGTAGAGATGCTTCAAGCTCTAGAAGATTTTGGAGTGGACAAGTTAACAGAAATTGCAATGCATCTATGACTCAGTGCAACAATTCCAGAGGACCTTTCAAGATCAGGTCCTTCATCGCAGTGCCAAAGAAACCAGGAGCAATAAGGTGTGAGCTGAATCGGAACAATCATCTCATGATTCATTCATCAGCTCAACTTCAAGTAACTAGAACAGGCCCACAAAGCCATACCATCCAGAGATTGGTCCCTGAAGCAGTATTGCTTTGTTAAAGATGCTGGCAAGGATGCAACTTTGTAGTCCGGATGATCGGGGAGTCGTATATCAGGTGCAAAAGCCGCTTTATGCATGCTTTATTGATTACACTAAAGCATTTGATCGAGTGCAACATGAGAAGCTTTTCGACATGCTCCAGAGTCTGAATATAGACGGCAACGATCTACATTTTTTACGTAACCTATACTGGGACCAGACCGCTGGAATTCGTATTCAGAACAATATCAGGCAGTATACAAAGATCAAAAGAGGAGTACGACAAGGATGCGTGTTCTCGCCAGATTTGTTTAACCTGTATAGCGAAACGATCCTGGGATGTCTGCAAGATCTTCCTGGAGTGTTAATGGCCACAATGTCAATAACATCAGATATGCTGAAGATACCGTGCTCATCGCAGACTCGGTGGAAAAGCTACAAGCGTTATTGAATGCAGTGACTGACTCAAGTGCAGAATATGGCCTGACCATCAATGCCTCTAAAACAAAATGTGTGGTCATCAGCAGGAGGGGAGACGAATCCTGCAATCTTACTACAGAAGGCACTCGCATCGATCAGGTAGATCACTTGAACTACCTAGGTAGTCTAATTACATCAGACGGACGATGTGAGATGTAAATCCGTTGCAGAATCAGCCTGGCTCGTAGTACCTTTGAAAAGATGAAAAAGGGCCTGCCGGGCTCATAACACAACTAGATCACCAAGCCTTTGTCTCCTTAATTGATACATATATTCCCATCCTTAATGGGATATGGCAACAGCGAGACCTGGACATGACAAACACGAGACAATGTAGACTGGAATGCAGCAGCGATCTGGTTCTTGCGTCGTCTGCTCTGGATTTCGTGACCAGACTTTGTGTCAAATGAGAAAGTGCTAGAAAGATCAGGTACACAGAGGATGTTATACTAACAGCCATCAAGGAACGTCCAAGTACTTTCTTTAGCCACATTATACGAAAAGGAAAATTGGTACATCTTGCAACAACAGGGAAGCTCGATGGAAAGAAAGACAGGGGTTATCCTCGGATGAGCCTGGTAGATAACCTGAGAAAGTGGCTAACACCCAACATCAACACAGCTCAGCAGATCCAACAGGCGTATGATAGAAGACTTTGGCATCAAATGGTTGCCGACGCTTGGATCGAGCATGGCACTTGACGACGACCTAGTATGGACTTGATCCATCACTGCACTAAAAAGCTACATTAAGTTGAAAAAGTATCAATCAAAAGGTGTATACTAATGCTTGACACACACACAGACAGACTGACGGACACACAGACACACAAATCATGCCGACATAAGGTCTTTCCGATTGCATCGGACAACCTAAAATGCATGTACAAAGTGTTACATCACTTACTTAGTAACTGATGACGGCCATAGTACTATGTAATCATGGGATAATTCCAGTGTGACGTCGTCCTTGAGGAGGTTGTGAAGCCTTGCAAGACAGGAGAGAATAACTGACAGGCATAAGGGCTCCTGGATCTGATCTACTAGTCTCAGAAATACTGACCTATTGAAAGAGAAACAAGTTAGGAGGATTATACATTAAAGAAGACCAACCAAAAGATATAGGCAATTAATTAGGCACTATCAGTGATTTGCTAAATCAGAAAATCAAAAAAAAAAAAAAAAAACATAAAAAAAAAGATTTTTGCATGTCTGTAACAAATACAGGTATCCTAAGTTATAAGACCAAAAGCCATCTAATTAAGGATAAAATTGAATATTTTAGTCATTACTCTCCTTTTTATTTTATTTATTTATTACAATTTAGAGGACCGAGACCTCAGGAGGTATATCCAACAGTGGTTAACCTTCTACTAGGGTTATCCTCGAAACTGACCAGGACAGCTTGGGACAATCAGGGGTTCCCACTCTACTCTTCTTGAATCTGACTGTTATATACACATACAGGTATGACTCTCTGTACATGGGATCGGCGGCTTAATGTCCCCTCCGAAGGACGGGATATTCTCGTGCCCAAGTCCAAATGAACCACGATGAAGAGTGGAACTCTAGTTTTAATCAATAGTGCTCCATATGGCCACTCACTACAACATGTAATTGAATGGAGATTCGTATCTTTAACACTTCTGTTTTCTTTCTTTTCTGTCAATTTTTTAAGTTGCAAAAAATTACTTACAGAACTTAGGCTTTACTTTTAAGCTGTTCCTGCAAATTTTAAATATTTTGACTCTTTCAGATGGATCACTGATAGTGTCCAAGTTCCTACTGCTACAAATCATATTTGAGTCAACTATAATGACTTGTCAGGGTTGTTCATTTTGCATTGAAATCTATTTTAAAAAGAAAGAGGGAAAAGTTGTCAGTCTACCATGGCTATTCCATTACAACATACAAGATTCTTGCAGTCTGGCCTACACTGTAATAGTTAAGAAATCAGATATTTTGGCAAATCTATTACAGGTTTATTGGAAGACCTTATTTTTTATAATAAAAAAACTTAAAATGTTTTAATATGTGGGACATTATACTGACTGTATTGACCCTGTTCCCACAGTAAGAACACAATTACAAAGAATACACTGAGGAAGTAGTTCACCTAGTAAATATCCATTTAAAGCAAGGAGGGAACCAATTTTAGATATGCGAAACAAAGGTTTTGCTAACAACCACGTCATGTTGTAACATTAAATGGCCGTTTTCTTACTCGTGTGGTAGCCTCATATACGGCAGCTACATCATGTCTACCGTGGCAGTACTGCACAGTAAACTATTAAAATTAGCTGCGCCTTACATTTTGGCCCTTTTTTGCATATATTTGCAACCTTTCTCTTTGTACATCGGTATACCCCGCAGATTGGAAATTGGCCAAGTTTACCACCAGTTTAAGAACGGTGACCAATTAGATGTTGGAACCTACCGGCCTATATCAGTAATTGCCTCTTATATCAGATTCTTGAAAGGGCTGACACAACAAAAACTACACATTATAACTCTTATCTCACAACACAGTATTCTTTTCTGATACCAATCGGTTTCCGCCAAATCATTCCACATCAACTACTCTTCTAGATGTTGTGCCAGATTATATTTTACACAATATGAATAATGGTTGTGCCACGGGCAATTTTTCTTGACCTGAAGAAACCTTCGACTGTGTAAACCATTCTGTCTTATGAACAATTGTATAAAAACAATATGGTTTAAAAAGGTACTTTTTTAGAGTGGTTTAAATCTACCTTGGTAATAGGGCTCAAACTGTCATATTAATTCTACCTTCGGACTTTAAAAATATCAATATTTGTATTCAACAAGCTCCCTACTTGGTCCACTTTTCATCATCTTTGTAAATAGTTTACCTAATAGTGTTATTGTAAATGTGTTATGTATTCTGATGATACCGCCATTCTTTGTACTGCAAATGACCCCTCTAGTCTCCAATCAGATCTCCAATGTCCTTTAATAAAATTGCTGATTGGTTCACATATAACCACCTTACTTTGAATATCAAGAAAAAACAAGTTCATGGTTTTTGGTACTCAGCATATGTTAGCAAAGTTTAAAAATGTTAAATTATATTGTAATAATGACCACAATTGATCGTGTTGATGTATATAAGTATTTAGGTGTAACTTTTGATTCTATCATGTCTTGGTCAGATCATATTAATGAAATGTTGTCTTGTATTTCTAAGCGTTGTGGTTATAATAAGACGTGTAAAACATTTCATTCCAAAAGACACTCTAATCATGCTTGCAAATGCTTTAGTCATGCCCAACTTGACTACTGCAGTTCTGTTTGGACCAAACTGTTCTAATGAGCTTTTAAAGTCACTCCAAATTCTGCATAACAGGTTAGCTCGGATTATTCTTTCTGCAGATATCCGAACACCAATTAATGACATGATGGGTGCCTTGAAATAGAACAAACTAAATGACAGGTGGTTTAACCAAATGTATTTATAATATTTAAATGTCTAAAAGGTATGGCCCCTAGTTACCTTTCATCTCAATTTGTCTTTATCATAAATTCACTCCAAAGTACTAGGAGTCAAACAAACTTTGCTCTATCTGAACCTATCTGGAACATTACAGCAGGGAAAAGGACTTTCCATTCACATGCTACCAAAATTTGGAATGGCCTTCCTGCAGATGTTAGATGTAATTTTAACAACATGAGTCTTGGCCAATTCAAAAACTCTTGTTTTGTAAAACCTGTATGATTTTCATTGTTAATATATATATAATATTACATGTATGTGCATTCATCTTTCAGTTGTATTTTATCTCGTATATTGTAACTGCAGGGCCTCCTTGGAAATCAGTGCATTAGCATTGAAGGGGCTACCCTGCCTAAAGAAAGATTAAATAAAAAAATAAATAAAAAATAGTACCCACTGGGCTAATTGCGAGGCAGTAATTGCAAGACAGGGCTAGCAAAAGTACACAGTTATTAGGTATACAGTGATGTGGCTTACTTTGCTGTACCTATCACAATGGCTACCCTGTAGTGCCCACTAGGATATGGTGTAGACAAAATCAATTAACGTTGAAGATGCCCCATTCTATGATTTGAAAGTATCCTTGGTGGGTACATATAATACACTGCATACCTAACTGACTGGCCTTTAAAAGAATCCCTCTGTATGTTTGCCACAGGTCTCCCATGACATTTCTCTTCACCTGGGTGGCAGTACCACTGATAGCTGGGTGATTGTATCCCACATTTCCCTGGCTGGACGTCTATCATTAATATCTGGAAGGTCTTTGACCACCTGGGGCTATCAGCTGACACAACTGTGACCAAAATATCAAGAAAATATCAAATGAGCTTTTTATTTTTTATTCCCTGAATTACGAGTGAGTGAAAAGACAATTGGACAGTCAGAATATATTAAGTAAAGAGTATTACAATCCAATAAATCAAAATGCCACTTGCTGCAAATTAAGCATGGTTCACATGTGAATGCTCATGAACAAAACAAGGGAGGGGTTTTGGTGGCAACAAGGAAACAATTCATACATCCCAGTTTTATTGGAATAAGTATCCTCGTAATTAGAGGGTTAAAGGTGCATTTCGTGATTTCCGCACCTTGTGTTTTATTCATGGTTCACTAGATATCCTGAGAAAACGTCATTCACAAAATTTGAGTTGATCCCGATGTTACGGTTTTTGTTATGAGCAAATAATTGTTTCTCACGGTCCCATAGGCCACTGTACTGTGATTTCTGTCAGTTTTACGGACAGAAAATACAAAATTGTCAATTTCTTACAGATGCGACCGAATTTGCACATAAAATTTGTACAAATGATTTACTAAGGCTAACGGTTCGGATGATATAAAAATCTCACTTTTTTTAGGTAATTCAGGGGGACGTTGGTTGTGGATCACGAAAGGCCATTTAATAACTATATGCCCCAGCTTTATCCATATGCCTCACTTATTAGATTGGAATTAAGGTCCATTCATACCTTGCTGCAATGCAGTGTACCAAAACCATTATTGTAATTACTTGCAGTATGCCTTCATGTATTGCAATTAATGCAATGCAGTATTGCAACAAAGTTAAAATGATTTTAACTGGTGATGCATCAGGATGTACTAGGATGCAGTACGTACACCAATTTTGAAAAGTTTTTACTGCAATCCTTCTCAAGTTTACTGCCACTTATATCTGTATTGCAACCGGTGACCTGCAGTGACCTCGGTTGACTTGCAGTAAATCAATTAGAAGTACCAGTGGAAGTAACGGAACATTAAAGAATTTACAGTGCAGAAGAAATATAGACATATATTTTAATTAGTTGCATAGACTCATGCACACTGTATCTTTGACATTTGGATCCACTTGAACATGTATTTTTAAATTTATAACTGTTGGCATAAATGTGGTTCTTCAAAATTCTATATTGAGAAGAAAGACTACAAAAAACACTAACAAACAAACCATTAACAGCATGCTTTACAAAGTGAATTAACAAGTGTTTGAAATGACCAAAATATATACAAATTTTAAAAAACATTTTCCCCCTCTTGTTATAATATATGCCTCTTTGATCACATTTACAGCATCAAACCTCATCCATGTTTGCAATTACTTTGGTCAAGTTTCAAAGCTTATTTACAAAAATTGGAAGTAACCTGATCTTACCATGGTAATTACAATACCTGAACATAAGATGCCTTGTGGTCAACGTTTAATATGGCCATCCACTCCTTGGAGTTGAGCAAGTGCAGAATACACTTCTCTATGATTTGAGCTCGAGGTGGGATGTCACGATCTGAGTGTAAATATAATAAACAAAATATTTCAAATACTCTAGTGTGATACATAGAGCCAGTTCTGAACTTGAACTCTCAACTTCTTTACATTCCATACAAACATATCTCAAAATATAAACAAAACAAAATGCGAGTTGACACTTTCAATATCCCTCTGGCAGGGACATTTTAACAAAATGGCATCAGAGGTCACAGGGATCATTAGAGGTCACTCTGAGTACACCACAGACGAGTCTTGGGCTAGTGATTCCTCTGACCAAGTATTCAGTTAATTGGTTAATAGGTTCACAGGAGTAAGTCTTCTTTCTTAAATTAGCGTATCCACAAGTCATTGGTAATGGCTTGTGGTGGTGTCAGGATTTATTCAACTGAGTGTGCTGATCCGGGGCCGCGTGTATCCATGATACGGACGCTCCTAACATGGCCCGCTATTTGAGGCTGGGCGGATTGGGAACAGTCAGGGGTTTTCACCCTACTCTTATTCGACACTGACTGCGATGTACATGTACAGTTGTGACTCTCTGTACACGGGACCGTCAGCTTAACGTCCCCTCCGAAGGACGGGATGCTTTCATGATCCATTTGCCCAATTCCAAGTGAATCATGGAGGAGAGCAGTATTCTGTATTTAATCAATAGCTGGTATGGGCGATTCCACGCCAAAGTGGACACGGAAGAAAAGTACATTTTTGCAAATAATTCAAAATTACAGGTCCCATCATCACATATTTGGTATCAAATAACAGAGGACATAAAGATCTCCGATTTGAGTGGTCTTACAGTAATATTTACATATATTTGATATAATTTTTCTTCAAATAACATGATTTTGAGGAAAATTTCACAATTTTCGATGGGAAAAAAATACACATATTTTCACTTCCTGAATAAGTGTTAATTATGGTAATTTTGATGCAAATTAAAACGACAAACAGTTCAAATTTCTTACATAAAGGTAGTTTTTATTCAGTGTGAAGTCTTGCTTTGAGAATTTGATCAGTAAAGTTGACATTCAAATTGTGGACAAAGTGTAATGCGACTAACCATAATGCGACTAACCATCCATTTCCCGTGTATCTACCATGGTTAGAAGTTGGTACATATCGTATACCCCTAATCTTAAAATCAGTACAGTAGGTACACATTAGATGAACTCAACTAATTGGAAGTCGTTATTGTCTTGTTTGAGGGTACAGTGAATTGAAAATGCCGATTTTTTGGCATGTCCCTTTTGCGTAATGCGACTAACCAATATTCTAATCAATGTCATGCTTGAAGCAAAGAACATTCAGTTGATTTACTACCATTAGATTGAAGCCACAAGTGTTGAGTTTGTCCATACACAAAATCAAAGAGCAAGGTCAAACTTATATTGAAATCACAGTACTCAGACCAAAAGAAGATGCAGAAAATTGTAATGCGACTAACCTTGGAATCGCCCGTATACAGATCAAATCCCGAATTTATAGTACCCGAATAAATCCCAGCAAGTGCCACAATCCCACCGGGAATTTTTGTTGGTAAATTTGCGCCGCAGGCAAGCACCCTAACCGCTAGGCCACGCTCTCCCACATTATATGTGAATTATTATTACTCCTACTTACAGGAGTAAGTAGGACCATTAACTTGTTTTGAAAAATACTGCAAATAAACTTGCCGTCTCCCCTAGCAAGATGGCCACACCACCAGCGAACAAACGCTTCTGTCTTTTTTTTTATTTTTTTGTTATTTTATGGGGAGGTCACGCTTGCTTTACCAACATCCCGTTTACACTTGTGAACCCTCCGTAATAATAATTCACATATAATTTCACTTTTTGAAGAAGTCAAACCTCAATTGATGTGAAATTCCCCGTAACAAATTATTGAAGACTGAATTTAAGTAAACAAAAGGAAATACCATCACCTCACACAAAAATCAATAAAAAACACACCAGTGCAAGTGAGCGTAGTGCAAGTGTTATGAATCAGCTGTTTTTTTTATTATTATTTACGGCACAGCTATAATAGAAAAAATACAGCAAGTAAACTTGGCGATCCCCCTGGCAAGATGGCAGTATACTCAAGGTGGTTAGTTGGCACAGTGACCTTTGACCTTGGTATGTGACCTTTGACCTCAACAACATATGAAGAACCCGGTATTGCCCCTTCGACCCAAGTTAGGTTGTAATCGGACTTCAACCTTTCAAAGATGACCAGAAAAAACAAAAACTAACAAACTGGAACATGACCTCATTTGACCTTTGACCTTGGTCCATGACCGTTGACATTCATCCAAATATTAAGGGAACCCCATTGCACATTCAGCCCAAGTCTGGTTTAAATCGGTCGGACCTTCTTAAAACTTTCGAAGGAGACATGAAAAACGAAAACCTAAACAAACGTGGAACAACACCTTAAACAAATGCATACACATACATACACATGCACATTACACATAAGGAAATGCGCACCCTCGCAATATCCCCATCTGCTTTCAAGCCACCCCAGGGGGATACAAATGGGTGGATAGTAATTTTTAAATGTGAGCTACGGTTTGAGTCAGGATTTAAGATATGAGTGCTAGCGTGGTGATAGGGAAACATTGTTCATTTACGAGTTTGTTCGCTGGCGGTGAGCAAGATGGCAGTCTGGAACATGACCTCATTTGACCTTTGACCTTGGTCCATGACCTTTGACATCATCCACATATAAAGGAACCCCTATTGCACCTTAACCCCAAGTCTGGTTTAAATCGGACTTCAACTTTTCAAAGAAGACCTGAAAAACGAAAACCTAACCAAACTGGAACACACATACATACACATACATGACCTTGGATGACCTTTGACCTTGGTCCATGACCTTTGACATCATCCACATATAAAGGAACCCCTATTGCACCTTAACCCCAAGTCTGGTTTAAATCGGACTTCAACTTTTCGAAGACGACGTGAAAAACAAAAACCTAACCAAACTGGAACACACACATACATATACGCACATACGCGCTCTCGCAATATCCCCCTCTGCTTTTCAAGCCAGGGGGATAATAATAAAAACAGGCTGTTTAGTGATTTTTTTGTAAAATATTCAAGGGGATTAGGAGTGGAAAATTTAAAGTACAGTTTCAATGATATATGACCTCTGACCTACATGTCCTTTGGTTTAAGATTCATCCAAATTGAACCAGGGATCTGGGCAGTCCCGCAACTTGTTTGTGGAGATGGATGGTGACACTGACAAGGACAACCTGCAGAATCTGCTATATGGCAAAACCCCCTTATGGCTAAGGCTGCCAGCTGGAATAAAAATCACAAATATTTCTCATCTTTCAGAAATTTAATATTTTCACATACCACTCTTTGCACTGGACAGACATGCCTGAATCCTCTGTTTGACGTCAGCTATTGGTAATTGGTATTCGACTTCCGGTCACTAACTGTTTGTCTGATGCCCTCAGCAGTTCCACATACAAGATTTCATGTTGTATAGCTTTGGACAATTTGAAGGAGAAATCTTTGGTGAGGTTGTGAGCTTTCTCTAAGAGTGACTTAGCTGCATCATAGTCCTGAAAACAATTATACATCATATAGATGGTTGAGAGTTCAACAAATTATTGGCCTCAAAAACTAGAATCCAAATTTTAAACTTTAATCAAACTGCAGACTCGTGTATGTGTACAGGCTGTCCCAAAAAAATGTTAACACTCGGAACGACGGCATTTTGATAGAAAGAAAAGTACGCATGGGTCTTTGTTGGTATCACTTTGAAGCCAATCAAACAAGCTTTAATATGCCTTTTATTTTATTCCAATCTGATACATAAAACAAAAGATATGCGTCATCAATTATGAGAGGGCAAAGTCAACTTGGTCCGATTTCTACCTTAGAACACTTGAAATGCATGATGCAACGTGAATACACTGAACTTCATAGAACATCTTCTTTCCATCTTAAAAAGAAAACAGATAGATTTTGCAGTGTTTTCTATTAAAGAAAGACTTCGAGATTTCTGTCACCGCGTTTTACCAAACGTTCATCGCTTGGATCTACCACAACTTCTCTTATAACAAGAGAAATGTTGGATTGAGTTTTTGCCATTCTGGTCGCTATGGGGGGGGGGGGATCTGTATGGCCTTCCACCGGTGTCTTTATTTCCATTCTGCCTGCTTCGTTAGTCCATGTAGACTTATTATCAGAAGTTTCTCTTTCTTTTTTTGTTTACTTTCGTGTTTTTGTTGTTTATTCTGCCTATAAAATCATAGATTTTCTTGGGAGGGATCGGGAATCCAATAAGGAAGTGTCTGATTGTTTGGTTTTTTGTTTAATTTGTTTTGGTTTACATTCTGGTAATTTTAAGCGATTTGATAAGGCTACCTCTGCTAATGAAAGTGAACTGACTGATTAATATTGAAAAAATACAAAGTATTGTTGATCATAAAGAAAATGATCACACTTTATGTCAATAATGAAGTTCAAAAGAGATTGTCATAATCTTCAATAAGTTCAATTGCCAATTAATAACACAATCAATAACCCAATTTTGAGTATGTTACAAAATCATGCTTCATACAATCTTACAAATGTAACTTCTGCAAATCGGACCAATCCGAATTTGTACTCTCCTTTTTGACGAAGCATATCTTTTGTTCTACTATCGCAGTGAAATAAATAAACGGCAAATAAAAGCTTATTTAATTGCTTTAAGATCATACCAAACAAAGACCCATGTGTACTTTAGGTTTTACAAAATGCCTGTGTAACGAGTGTTAACATTTTTTTGGGACAGCCTGTATGTCTGTAAGAGATGCATAATTGTGTACATACAAAAAAATAGTTACAAGGGTATTGTTTCGTAAGTAGCAGTGGTTACTTCTGTTTGTTTGTTTGTTTATTGAGAAATATAAGTATAAGTGGGAGAGGAAAAAAATACGAGTGATTCACAGAACAATAAACCTGCAAGGCATCAGCAGTTTCCCGTAATGTGTGCTGAGGCTTTTGTGTTGTGCACTATAAATCACTCATTTATTTGTACCATAATCACAATTGTCCTGGCTGCAATGGTTTTATCTTGATGAAGGCTGATTAGGGTGCTGCATACATGTCAGAGCATTATCTATGTACATGATGCTAAATGATGATTTGGGTCCAGTTCATAATCAGTGGTTTTCTGTAAAAGTGTGTTGATCACTGTGTCCCCAATCATGCCATAAATCATTTAGCACAATACAGGGAATGTATGTAGGGTTCAAGGAGAGAGGGGAATGGGAAGGAAGAAAGGGGAATGGGTTGGAATAGAGAAAGAGGTAAGAGAGAGAGAGAGGAGGGAGCAGGGAGAGGAGGGGGGAGACAGCGGCATTAGTATTTAATGACACACCAACACTATTGTGTCACTTCGGTGTCACAAAGATACTTTATTTTCAATTCACTTACATCATTATACACTATTATATCATATACATGTTAGGGAGAAAGCCCGGTTATAGAAACAGGAGGAAAACGGAGTACCCGGAGAAATCCTGCGAGGCGAGATGGACTGGGAACCAAACGCACAAGAAATCGCAGGCCCAACCAAGATTCGAATTTGGGACCATGTGGTGCAAAGCGCTGGAAGACCCACTGCGCTAACCAGACCCCCAGTGGAGGTAGGGAGAGAGAGCAAGGGAGCGAGGGGAGGGATGGCAGAAGAGAGAAATGAGGTACTTTTTTAATCAAGTTTATTCAGTGTACTGCCTTACTTGCATCATTGTCAAGTAGCATGGCTTTTGATGGGACAGGAACAATGGACATGACACCCAAAGTATACTCATGCACATTGTGTATATTGTTTTGTACTAAGAAAAACATAAGAGAAAGAGAAAGGGCAGGAAAAAAGACTTACCTTAATCTCTGTACAGTGCTGTGCTTTGACCAGCAGCATGAACACAAAGTCTTTTGTTTTTTGTTGCCGGAATCCATCAAGAATGAAAAGCCATAGCTCTTGTCATTTGCCCTGGAATGAGATGAAACAAAAAAATTAATGCTATTAAAAACTATTTAAACATGAAAATCTTCTTGTCTATTGATGGGTGGATACTAAAGGACAAAATATTAATATTTAGGACGATGTGCAGTGTGAAGTGGTTATGATGTCATATATCTCACTAAGCTACATGTATCCTATAGGTTTAGTACTATTCCAACCGGAGTCATGATTTACTCCAATGAGAGTTGTTATTTAAGGGAGGCGGCCTTCACTAGTAAAAGGCTATCAACTTACAAAAATAGTTTGATGTGTTTATTTGACTGATTTTTTGGGGGAAAAAGTAAAATGGTTGTCTTTACCATCTGAGAGTTTAGGTACTCTTTTAAGAGGTGAAACATTTTATTTTTGGTAGAGTAGTAAGAGCTATGGTCAATATTTCACCCATTTTCCTTCTAGCAGTTTATATATTGTTTACTAATATCCTATTACCAAAAGATGCTTAGCAATTATAATACATGCAACTTGTACATGGACCATTCACATTCGATACACATGTTAGCTTTGCACATTTGTATCTAAATTGTACCTGAGGCGTTCACGCCTAAAGGTTTTGAGTTCCGTCGTTTCTCTTCTTCTTCTTTCCCAAACACTTTTCAAATGCCGCTTCGCTCACATGCTTCACCCAATGCAAACTAGATTCTGTCACAAGAAACATGACCCAACCCTCATTATAGGTGTTTCACAGTTAGACCAAGGGGTCAAGTAAGTCAATGACGGTCATTGTCGCGTTAACACCCTTTTTCCTCTTCTTCCCACCAGTTCCATGTGCTATCGATTGTTGTTCGGTCACAGTGATGCCAGGTGCCAGGCCACATGGGGTGTTAACGGATTTTGAATCCAAAAGTCATTAGGGGTGAACAAAAGGGGCAGTCGTCTCTAACCTCCATCAATATTTCAAAATGCTACTGGTATTACCAAGGGCTTGATCTAAACAAACTTCGTCAAATAACCCTTGACCCAGTGTCATCAAGTGTTTCCACATATGGGGTCAAAGGTTCCACAGGGGTAAACAGGTCAGCGCTCTTACATCCTTTTTGCGTTTCTGCCACAATCAATATTCCGATAATCCCCACTAGGACGTGGTCAGGAAGAACTAACGGACACAAGCCAATATGTGGTATACACAGATTTGTTTTTTTTTTAGGGTCAAAGGTCACACAGAGGTCATTTACAGGTCAAGCTGCTTAACCCTAATTTTTGCTTTTCTTGCCACAAATCAAATGGCTATAATCACAGGACTGGTCAGAAACACGCCCTGACACAAGGCCCATATGAGGTGTTCACAAGATTTGGGTCAAAGGTCAGCGGGCCCGAACGCCTAAGGTTAGTGCTTCTTGGAAGCACAAGAGTAATGTCTAGTTCTGTTGCCATTGATTGGAATAGAGCAGAAAGAGGGAGTAAGAGAGAGAGGAGGAGGGAAGACAGGGAGAAGAGGAGACAGGGCCATAGTATTTAATGGCACACCAACACTATTGTGTCACTTCGGGTCACAAAGATACTTCTTTTCAATTCACTTACACATAGACACTATTATAGAAACAGGAGGAAAACGGAGTTACCCGGAGAAATCCTGCGAGGACGAGTATGAATCGGTAACCAAACGGCACAAGAAAGCAGGCCCAACCAAGATTCGAATTTGGGACCATGGTGTGCAAGCGATGGAAAGCCCACTGCGCAAACAGACCCCAGTTGGAGGATAATAAGGAGATGAGGAGCAAGGGAGAGAGGGGGGAGGGACTGGCAGAAGAGAGAAATGAGGTACTTTTTTAATCAAGTTTATTCAGTGTACTGCCTTACTTGCATCATTGTCAAGTAGCATGGCTTTTGATGGGACAGGAACAATGGACATGAAACAAAGATACTCATGACTTGTTTATATTGTTTGGTACTAAGAAAAACATAGAGAAAGAGAAATGGAGGGAAAACAAAGACTTACCTAATCTCTGTACAGTGCTGTGCTTTGAACCAGCAGTCATGAAACACAAAGTCTTTTGTTTTTTGTTGCCGCCTCCATCAAGAATAAAGCATCATAGCTCTGGTCAATTTGCCCACTAGCGTAATGACGATGAAAAAAAAATTAATGCTTTACAAACTATTAATACATGGAAAATATTTGTCATTTGGATTGGTGGATATAAATGACAAATATTAAATATTGTATGACGATGTGCAGTGAAGTGGTTATGATGTTCAGATATCTCACTAAGCTACATGTATATAGGTTTATACTATTCCGCTAACGGAGTTTATATTGGTGTTACTCTAATTAGAGCTTTGTTATTTAAGGGAGGCGGCCTTCACTAGTCAAAAGGCTTCAAATTCCAAAAAATAGTTTGATGTGTTATATTTGACTGCTTTTTGGGGGAAAAGTAAATGTTTGTCCGTTTACCAATATGGAGATTTAGGCCTTCCTACTCTTTTACAGAGGTTAAACGATTTTATTTTGGTTTAGGAGTAGTAAGGTCTATGGTCAATATTTTTCACATTTCATTTATTAAGCAGTTTATATATGTTTGACTAATATCACTGTACCAAAGATGCTAATGCACTTAAATTACATGCAATTGTACCTGGACCATTCACATTCGATACAATGTTAGCTTTGCACATTTTGTATTCTAACTTTTCCCTTAGGCGTTCACGCCTAAGGTTTGAGTTCCGTCTGTTTCTCTTCTTCTTTCTTTCCACCACTTTTCAAAATGTGGCTTCTCTCACATGCTGACACAATTACAACTAGATTCTGTCACAAGAACCACTGATCCAACTCATATAGGGGGTTTACAGTAGACCATAGGGGTCACGTAAGGTCAATAGCGTGTTCATTGTCGCGCTAAAAACAACACCCCTTTTTCTTCTCCCAAGTTCGCATGTGCTATAGATGTTGTTCGGTCACAGTGATTGCCACGGGGCCAGGCCACATGGGGTTGAGGTGTTTAAAGCGATTTTAAGTCCAAAGTCCAGTTAGGGGTCGAAAGGGGGCAGTCTCTCTAATCACTCCTCAATATCAAAAATGCTACTGGTATTACACAGTTCGCTTGATCTTAACCAAACTTGTCAGAATAAACCTTGAACCAAGTGTTTACAAGGTTTGTGTTCACATATTGGGGTCAAAGGTCACACAGGGGTCATTACAGGTCAGTCGCTCTACCCTTCCTTTTTACGGTTTCTGCCACAAATCACTTCCTATAATCACTAGACTTGGTCAGAAGAACTACGGACACAAGCCCATATGTGGTATACACAGTTTGGGTCAAAGTCACACAGAGGTTATTACATGTCAGTTGCTCTAACCCTGATTTTGCTGTTTCGGCCACAAATACAATGCTATAATCACTAGACTTGGTCAGAACAGCTGACACAAGGCCCATATGAGAGTGTTCACAGATTGGGTCAAAAGGTCATGTGGGCCGAACGCCCTAAGGTTAGTGCTTCTTTGAGCACAGTAGTACTGTCTAGGTTCTGTTGCCATGATTTCGGGTGAGAAACCTCCAAGCTATTTCTATCTCAAAAAAGTTATCATTGGCTACCTTTGGCAGATAGTTGTACACTTTTAGATGGTGCTATTCTAGCAATGTGGCACAGTGTCTATCGCCTTGCACTGTGCTTTGAATTATAATCTCTGCTCTACCTGACCCAGCTGAAGGGCAACATTGCCTGGCCAAGATAATAAGAATCAGAGAAATTTTAAGAAGATTTTACTTCAGTGTTACCATTCTTACTGCATGGGCTGTAACAAAAAAAACAGTTCCAACACAGCCCTGCCTTTTCTCCAGGAAAATAATTTCTCCAAGCATCAAAATGATTCTTTTGTTTTTTTTTTTTTTGGTTCGACAATCTAGGACAAAAGTCTTGGAATAAGTTTCCGTGGAAAACCAAACCCCCCTTCATCAGGGTAACTATAAAGTGAAGAGCGTATATGTCATCAGGCCAGCCTGGTTACATCCTTTGTATATGTATGATGGGGTGGGAAGGGTAGGTCAAGAGAAAGCAGTGTGCTTCCATTGAAACCATGACCTGTGGGCATACCCATAAAATGCTAGAAGGACTTGCTGATGACAAACCACCAATTTAAAGGGGGACGGGAGAAATTTCCAATAAATCGTTTTTTTTTCAACATTTCCAAAATTGTCGAGAGTGAGTAAGAGCATTAACAATTCAGAAGAAGATAATACATTTAAAACTGTCAGTGAAACAAGATTAGGCATTCCTAGTTAAGCTAGTCTAAGTTCAGGCAAGGTCCTGGCTGCCTGATGTTTAGTCTAGGCAATGAAAACTTGATGCTGATGCTTGAACCTTTGCTCTGGAATCAAGATTTTGTCATAAGGAACAGAAAGGGCCTAATGCTACATAGCTATCATATTGGGGGCTGCTGAAAAGTAGTGATTTACATGTGCCAAAGGTTTTTACATGTTGACCCATGAGGAGTTGACCTTTGCCTATGGTGTTGCAATGGGTCGGGAAAAATTATGGACTGGGGGAGGATGTCTACCAAAAATGTCTAGTATTCAAACGAAATAATGAAAGAACTGAATTCAATAAATATATACACAAAAAAAAGAAAAACGTAAAAAAAATAAAAAATTTTGTATTTTAACCAAACAAGATCGTTTAAAGTTCCTTTCAATATGCATTCCCTTACCTCGTGTGACATGGCTGATATCCACTGGTACAGGATATTTTGGGCTGTTAGAGATGGTTTACCACCTGTATGTACTTTCAACTCCTCTATGTGAACAATTCTGGGCAGGACCCTGGAGGAGACTGGGTCATAGTATCTCATACTAGAAACCTTAAAAGAAAGCGACACTTAACATGATTAAAGCAATTAATGGCACATGTTTTTGAAGAGCACCCCAATTTTCAAAATTTGAGTATTTTTGCACAGTTACGTTGGTAATGTCTAAGAAACTATACATGCGAAGAGGAAAGGAATGCTAAAAAATGCGTACTTATCACAAAATAAGCCATTTGTTGTAATTTTAAAAGTGGTGATCCCAGATTGGACTTATCGCAGAGCTGGAAAATGCTACGTTTATGTCCGTCCTTGATGAAATAGTGCCACCTCGAGAGAAGAAAATGGAAAATACCTCTAAATTGACTTGCATGAACTATTTAACACAATATCTGGATGGCGTTGACACGTACATGGCGCTAATTCCCAGTTAATTTCCATATTGGAAGGCCGTTTTTCCAGCAGCTTTTTGAATTTTATTATCGGGGATCCCCCGATAATAATTATTTCTAGTACAAAATTTACAGTTTTGTGACACATAGACATTTCGACCTTAACCAGTCACAGGCATAGTTAACAAGCAAGTTACCAATGCAACCGTTGTAAAAATCTCCAAATTTTTGACAAAAAAAAAAGTCGGGGGCGCGCTTCCAAAAAATGTGCCAATATTGCGTTAAACCCCGTACTATGCTTTTGATTTTGATACCCGTGGATAGCTATGGTCCTCCTTTTCATGATACCAAAATAAGTTACTATGGCGTTCACAATGACTCATCAAAGTCGCGAGTCGGAAAAAAATTGGGCATTTCCACAGAAAAATATGCGAAAATCCAATTTGCGCAAAAAACGTGGGGAATTTCAGATTTTCATGCGGTTTTCAAGCTTCTAAATGCGACCAATGGCTAGTTTAAATAAATATGAGTTTTAGAGTAATTCTGTGCATAATATTTAAAAAATGCACCATTTAAAATATTTGTGGTGGCAACCACCCCTTACCCACTTTGAACCCTTTTTTTGTTTTGGCGGCAACCCCAACCCCAGTGAAGGTGATACTCACATTTTGCGCTAAAATGACCGGGAAAGGAGAGAATTGATACCTAGAAGCTTTTTACTAAAGTTTTTGGCATTTTAAGCGACCGGAGCGAAGTCACGGGGGGGGGGGGGGGGTTAACCCATCCCTCCCTTGGTAAGATGAGGGTCAAAGCAATAATAGCACATTTTTTGAAGAGACCCCCAATTATGAAAACATGCAGAGTTTGAGCAGAGTTTGCAGTGGTGAATGCTAGCCAAAAACTATACCTGCGAATGTTAAAGGTCGAACTTCTCAATGTGTTGCATAAGAAGATAATTTTGTAATTAATTAATATCGGATCCGATAATAATTCCACGCGCTGAAAACGTCATTCCAATATGAAGTAGCTGGGAAATAGCACCATGTACGTGTAAACATTCATCCATTAGCTGTTCCTGTGGTTCACGCAAGTCATTTTATTAGTAGATTAACGCAGGGTGTCACCTTCTAGTACTTTTTCGAAGGTATGGGCACGAAATGAGGGTTCATGTGAATGGGTGGAAATTAATAATCCACGTTCAAATCTATTGAAAATGTATGTCCGATAGTAGCAGATAAAATCAAGCCAGTTTTTTTATTAATGAAAACAATAAAAGCATGTAAGCCGCATTAGAGCTACCATTAACTCTCTAAAATTCTGACTAATCGGATTGCTTCAGTGGTGTTTTCAATGTAAACAGGCGGGGGTGCTATTTTATAACGGACAGACCGAAATTTCCAGCACTGCCATTGTAATTAGGATCGGAATCCTAAAATCTACGAGTAATTACAAATCCTTCTTTTATGACCAGCATTCACAAGTTAAGCATTACTGTTTCAAGGCACAAGACGTAATGAAGGACGACCTTAGAGAATGATTAAAAAATTCTATTGTGAGCTAATTTATAATCAACTCAAGTTTATTATTGCAAAGAATACAATGGATGCATTATTTTCTGTAGAGTAAATGGGCTGACTTGATTCCATACAGGCATGACATTAACTTTTGAAAAAAAAATGAAAATGCATTTAAAACTTGGAAAATGCTCACACTTCTAGAACCACCTTATATCAACCTAACCAAGCAACGTAAACTTAAGTTTGGTCTTAGTGGGTATTTGAAACACTTTGAAGCGTCTTGTGAAATTATCTGAAATATTAACATAATATGTAAAATACGGGGCCAGCAGACCATCGAGGGAAAAACGATTTCATAGATACCAGTCATTCATTATAAATATTATGGAAATCCCTTTTACTCTTGAACATAATTCTTCACTATTTGAACTTCTTAATAGATAAAACCAATTGTATAGACAAGTATAGACAAAATAATACCTGTAACATAAGTATCCAGATTGTTAATAACTCACACTTAACTTTTGTCCCAAACCCATTTTAAAGCCACAAAGCAATACTATATCAACATTGTGCTTTTTCTGGCTTCATTAATAACAAATCGGTGGGTTTGTGGGGAATTTAATAAATTATACATTGTGGATTGGTAGTTCAGGGTGTTGTTGGATTACTTTTGTGGGCTCATATGTATTTCTTTCGTGCTGATTTTGATCTAGAGGTTCACCTGATCTTCTTATATATTCTTGAATGACACAAAAACCCTATGCTATTTTAATGAGTCACACAAACAGAGCATACTTGCTAGTATGTTTTGTGTGGGTGTTGGTGGTGGTGGGGTGGGATGGGATGTTGGTGGGTGGTGGATGGGTGTTGGTGGGGTGGGGGTGCCGGTGTTGCGTGGGGGGGTGGGCGTCGTACATGTCAGAATGATTGGTAAATGAATAAAAACTACACAAAGTAACACACTAAGTAACAAACTAACACAAAAAGTTAACACTAAGTAACAAAAACTACACAAAAAAGCACATTGAACTTGTGTAAGAACAGCATTATGCGGTGCTTGCAAAAGTGTAATGGAAATAAACAGAATGCAAGTCTTGGCCCGGACCAAGACGTTCTCTTGACTGAATTTTGTCTGTCTTCACCACGAAAGTTGCCTTCCACAAGGCACACTCTCTGGATTCAATATAATTGACCCACCAGTGTGCCACCCTACATATCTCATCTGTATCAACCCACATTTGACCATCTGTAGGGCCTGATTTTCACAAAAAAGTAAACTTTTTGATAAAAAATGAAGTCCCAGTTAATCGGTACTGGCCAAATTATTTACATTATCGTGTTAACCATCCTTCCAAATTTCCTGCATGGAAATTTTTAAGCAAGAGGTGCAATCAAACACCACTCATTGCCATTAAAATAAATGAATCGTCTTGTAATATTTTTGGGATTATTAAAAAGTGGATTATACACCATTTTGTTCTTAGTTTATATTAAATAGCTTGTCATTTTTGTTGGAACACTACCTAAGTATGCCATGGAGTCTTTTCCAATTTTCAAAAGTATGTTTAAAAAATACAAAATTTATAGGTAAATAGACAAGTTACTTGCTAACAGAATTTTAATTGACTTTGGATATTGTCACACAGGTGGACCAAAAATACAAAGAAGTTTTTATTACTAGAAAAATCCACTGCTAGTTACTGTCATATTTCGTCAAAAAGCAAGTTTACATTTACCTTCCGTTATACAAAATAGATGGTGTAGATCTTTCCTCTTTCAAACAGTAATTGATGTGCTATATAGTCACACACGTGACCGGAACTCACCACTTTAGTATAGAAAACGGACATAAAAATTTCGTGTCATATTGAAGAAGGTAGCAGGTTAAAATTTATGATCAGGTAAAATATGAATATGATCAGTTTAAATCAAGAAAACAACAATTTTAATAAAGACTGGTTTAACATGATTTCCATGTGTCATTTGAAAGTTTGGGGTGAAGTGAAGTTGCCAAAATTTAGCAGGAAGTGCAACTATTTCAAACAGGGAAATCTGCATACTAGGAGCATGAATCTTTACACAGTTATTACGATGACATTGTCATGAAAGTGTTGAATAGTGAGGAATAGGGAAATCCACAAGATGTTATGAAAACTTCATTGGATGCACTATAAAAATGGTCATCATATGTGGTGATAGTTAATGGAGAGTCACACAGCGTAACCATGTAACACACGTGACCATACGTTTGATATAAATTGGTATACCAAAGTAACATCCGTTTGCTTGGACTTTTTAATTACCAACTTGTTGTAATGACAAACATACCAATGTCTCGCTGAAATAAATATAAGAAGGGGAGTACTTAAAGTGTGTTCCGATCGCCTTTTGGGACCCCCCATCTGAGGAACAAGAAGTCGTGATCGATTTTGATATCAGATGAAAGGCTCTATTTTGATCATTGTCGTCCTGAAATTTGAGCCTCAAATCCGAGTTATTGCCAAGATTAGACACAAAAAACCGCCCGTTTTAGTGGGGAACCTCAATAGTTAGTACAGTAGGTGAATAGGGTATGCAAACATGCATTATTGCGTATACAATCAAAAACCGAAAAGTGTGTTTCCCATGGTACTTGGTGGGGTGTATGTGCAAGAGTGACAGGCTTCATATACTAGAGAACACAATACACATAAAAACGGACCAATGCACCTTTAAATATTCAAAGAACCAGAATTTTCCAGTTACAGTTGAATTCTAAAAAACCCCTTTTTGTCGGAGGGTCCAAACGTGAA
>JAMKCH010031159.1:0-46256 GCA_023653785.1 Ophioderma brevispina | reverse complement strand
CTCCTTTCTGTTATTACGATTAAATTTTTTAAAGGGTATCACAATCATCAAAACTTTAATGAAAATAAATACAAATGTATATAATCGTCATTTCATTCTTGATTATTCAGTTTCATCTTGCCAACTGACAGCCGACAACTTATGTTTTAAGTTTTGAATATTATTATATTATGCATTGTTTTAAGTAGGTTTCAACTTTTACGACTTGGGTTTGTCATGTGATTTATGGCTCCAAGACAGTTGGTAAATGGTCACTGATATCCGTTACAATTATCTCAGAAATTATATCGTGATTGTTCGTAAGTATTATCAATAATTAGTTGACACTGTGCTCTGTAATTCTGGTAGGCGTATATATTGGTTGGCATGAAAGAATGAGAATATACAAGATTAAAATAAATAAAAAAATTAAAAATAATTCCTTTAACCAAATCAATATTTAATAGCATGAACTTTGTGTCACTAAACAATTTGATTTAAACACGGGAGTAGTAATATCGATAGCTGGTATTGACCGATATATAAAACACTCGCCAATTATCTATATTTTTTTCGTTTTCTTTTCTATTTCAATTAAAAACATGTATTCAAAAGCTCGGATAGTAGCCAGACACAATTCAGATCGTAATGCATATTAATGAATTGAAAAATATAAAGGACAAACTCCCACCTTTTTCCCCATATGTTAGGTCGTGTACTCAATATGATATTATACCCAGGTAAGTCATTAAATATTGTGAGTGGTGCATCATTCAATTGTGTTTCAGAGAGTCCAATCATGATAAATTCTTTATCCAGGTGTTATAGTACCCTCAAATTTTGATTTTAAAAAGCTTTATTTCTCAATTTTATTTGAGAAAAGATTTCTACGAAAAGTTACTTTGTTTATCTAAAAGAGAGAAAGGGGAATATCCCTAGTGTTGTTTACAAGATGCACCTGTTAATTGCCCAATAAGGAAGTGGGGAATTCCCCCAAGAGGTTAAACTTAGAAACGGAGTCAACTTGTTTATGATGTGAGATCAAAAACATTGCAGATCTAGGGAATTCCCCACAAAGGGTATATATGGAAAGTGATGTTATTCAGGGGATTGGTTAATTTAGTGAATTCCAATTGGCAGCCAGTGGCAAGGTTATGTTTTAGGCATTAGGCTGTGGTGGTAAGTCTATTTTAAGACTGGGAACTTTATGAACTATTGTGCATATATGAAGGAGAACTTGGCCAGACGATGGGTCAGCAGTTGTAATCAAAACTATACAGATGGTTTAGACATTTCATTTTACATAATGGCCAGCAGTTTATGCTTCACACAGTGCCAATGGATTTATTATATTTCAATTCAATGTGAGGCAGGAGTGCTTTAATAATTCTACTGTCGTCTTTGAGCCGAAAAAAGTGATGGGAATAAAATAGGGATTCCAAATTATGGACAGATAGAATCGTGGCGATTATATTCCGCACTGATATACTGGGGAATAGTAGTGTCGTACGAGGGACTTATTTTACACATTGTCGTCTTGGAACTGCTGGACAAAAGTTATCTTCTCAGGACTGAGAAGATTCCAATGGAATATACCCTGAGGATTAAAGCGTGACTTTGCATGTGTTCAGTTGTGAATAAAGTCTTCGCTGTGACGGACTATATCGTTGAATGCAAGCTTCTGTGGACCATTAGTGGGACATTCTTGAGTGACAATAACGTAATGTTATAGCTTAAACTAATTGTGTGTGATTTTGATATATGTATGATGTTGTTTTGGGACATACCAAATCTTTGAAACTTTCCAATTAAAAATAATTACAATCGGTTAATATTATATAAAATTCAGAAACTGTGACACAAGGATCATTTATTTGTGTTTGAAAGGTATTTCTGACTTAGACGTCTACGAGACGTCCATTTAATCACCCCCCAGGATTTTCAAAATTTCTTTGAATTTTTCAAAGTCTTATTTAAGCTAGTATATTGATATTCAAAATATCTTCATCAGTTGCATGTTTCTCTTTGAATTCTCTGGCGTTACATATTTACACTCATTAATTTGAGATTTTCGTTGCCATATTCGTGGACGTCGGACCAACACCCTATTGCTTTCACAATAGTAGTCCCTTCAATGGGTAGTATTGTACTTACGTTGTTCCAATACGACACCATCAAATTTTCATTATTCTTTGTATTTTCAGAAATGTTAGACATTTTAAAGAAAAAAGTGTGAAATTACATTCCCAATATATTTACTTGTTCAAATACGACACATATCACCAATTTAATTATTTCTCTTGTATTTCAGAAAGTTAGATATTTTCAAAGAAAAAAGTGTAAAACACTTCATTCCACCATATTTACTTGGTTGTATTATAAATCCACTCTTTCGCAATGTGCTCGCATACCGATTTTGCATCAAAATGTCCAGTCCTCATAACTTGCCACTGTTGGATGAGAAAAAATAATCAGATTTCAGTTGGTTGCGGTACATAATGATCATTGGTAGGTCTACACTGGATCCTAACTGCATGATTAGACCCCCCCCCCCACCCACACACACACAACACATTTACACGCGCTCACATTCAACCAATCTTTAAATCTCGCACCTTTGTTGGCAATTTTCTCCCTCTTTTGCCTGTTACGTCGCCATATCGACATCGAAACTCGACACCATATACGTGGAAATTCTGACCACACCCCTCTTGCTTTCACAATGCTAATCCAAAAAGAAACTTAGAATCGCCCACGAGCGTAGTCTATTTTTAATGCAAACTTTTATCTCCAAAAAATGAAAAATTATAAGCATGTTTCACTCGGAAACCATGTCATAGGTAGTCTATGCACGTACGTGTTCGAATAAGATACCAAATCATAATTTGCATATTACTTCTGTATTTTCAAAATGGTAGACATTTTAAAGAGAAAAATATTTTTTTTATTTTTTTTATGTGATACATTTAATTGTATTTACAAGGTTTGTTTATAAATCCAGTTTTCCGCAAACGTGCTCTATAACCGGATTTGCATCAAATAGAGGCCATAGAGGAGGAGCATTGACCCAGGTTAAACATCATCGTTTACCCCCCAGACAGAAAAGGTTTGTCACTTTTGGTAGTTAGTATGGACCCTCTATGTCAACGCTAGGTAGTTAGTATCGCAAATTGTGGTGTCACTTTTCAATAGGGCCAATTGACGTTTACCCAAAAAAAAAAACAGGGGTTCAAACTTTTTTTTAAATGCTCCAATCATATTGTCCGTCTAGTCATAAGGATTCCAAAAAGGTATTAGTTTGTACCATCTATGACAAAAAGTGGTTCGGGAGTTATAGGGTTAAAAAATGGCTTCTAAAATGGTAAAGAAGGTGAATTTCTAAATGTACATGGTCAACATTCCAATTTTGGTATTATAAAAAAATGAAAACAGTTGTTTATCTAGATTTAAGTGTCAAAATAAGGAATAGTTGTAATCGCATGACTAGTTATCATGCTATGCGACAAAATCCGGTCATAGGGCAACATAATCCAATTGGCGTTGACATTCTTTGACCCTTATCTCGTTAAGTAAACATTAACATAACAAAAACTATACTTTTTGGGAGTCCTCTTACCCCAGGCAATTAATTGTCAACTATTTTCAAATTCACCCAGATAACTTTTAATATTGACCCCTTTACCCAAATTGAGATTGACCTTTTTACCATTTTAAGAATTTTTACCTATAACTCCAAAACCACATGGTCGTAGTGGTACAAACTTATGACATTTTTGAAATTGTTATGATTAGATGGACAATATGGCATACATTTCACAGGATTAGAACTTTAAAATGTTTTGACCCCTGTTTGTAAACTTGTAAATTGACCTCTATTGGAAAAAGTGATAACACAATTTGAGAGTCTAACTACTAGCATTGATGTAGAAGGTCCATACAAACTACCAAAGGTGTAAACCACTTTCTGTAGTGGGGAGTAAAACGAAGTCATTAAATAAGGCCCCTATGATATTCGGCTCATGCTTCTACTACCACGTAAAAAAACTATTGCATGCCCCCCCCCCACACACACATGCTTAAGCAAATCCACCGTAGTGCTCACTCCCGTAGTGTTATAAGGGGACCCCTTGCTGAAAAACACTTTAATTTGCCACTGGAATTTTTACTAAACTTTGATCATTGATTGGGTATATCAACACGACCAAATAACAGTGGAAAATGGAATCGTTGTACCGATTCAAAATGGCTGTAAAAAAAAAACGATTTTTGGCCAATTCGCACAAAATTCTCCCGCCTAAAATGGAAAACCAATTCCCAAAGCATTTTTTTTTCCTACACTACACTTTATACCCTATACACTGTAAGTGTTAATCGATCTTCATAGTCTACACCGGCAAAAAAGTAATGTTGGTAGTTTAAACGAGGCCTAACTTCGTCGGAACTTAAAAGCCGTCGTACACACCACATGTTTAATCTTGAACGGGATTTTATTGAATTTTTACCCTTTCTGGAGCCAATAATCATCTTTATACCTGTATTACTATTCATATGTCGCATAAAAGGACCAGATCAGAACTATGCTACAGAACTGTCACCAGGAACATCGTCTAAGAGTGAAAAAATCTCTAAAATAGACCCCGTTCAAGCCAGTAACGCCATGATTCCTCATCAGTGGCGGACGCTTTGAGTGCAGCACACGCCACGTTACATGGAGTCAGTGACCCGGCACACGGACTTGTTACCACCGGTCTCGGCGGCGCTGAAATAACACACTTGACCGCTTACACTGCAGAGCTTAGATTACAGTCCATCAAGTCGGATTTGCTAATGTGGACCATAAGATTACCTCAGTGCAAAGAAACCTTAAATGAGATAACAGAGATGTTAAATCATCTAAAGGGAGCTGTCTCGTCGTGAAGGAGACTTAGACCAGGTAAAGAAAGGGATATTCCCAATCTGGAGAAGAGACGAGATGACAAAAATAGAAGATCTGAACACACCAGACTCGATGACGGAAACTGGATAGCAAAAAATGCAACCTCATCTTCTTCAATGGACCCCAGTCTGGTTCCGGCGTTGAAGACACTGAGGAGACTTTGTGTAATTATCGCTGAGACCATCAAGGTTACCCCCGTGAAGGAAATGCTTTTGCAAATGTCCATCGTCTTCCACCAAAAGTACAAAACACCCTGGTAAACCTCATTCCCATCTAGTAAGTTTGTTCGGAATGAAAGATAGAAAAAAAACTATGTTCCTAAACTTCAAACCACGCCCAAAGGGTACATCTAAGTTTTGCTGTTGCACCTCATCTACCTGCTGTGATGCAGGCTGAAAAGACGTAGTCTAGTCCCTAATAGGAAACAGCTACTTTCAGAAGGGAAGACTGCTGAATGAAGTCCATCATAACTATACGTCTTGGGGCATTAATGCATTCATGGCCAAAATGAAAAAAAACACAAGTTCGCCAACTTGCCCACTTTGGAACATAGATATGTTAAAGTATTTAACAATATCGTCAGCCAATTCCATTCCATACGACTTGGTTGGAACGCCAGAAGAAAAACCCAAACTGGTAGTTTGTATGTTTGTTTGATGTCTCAAGAAGGGCTGCGGAAATCTTCTCATATCACGTGCCACTAGCCTTCCAGTGGTAAACTGGTTTGTTACCCACGTGGAAACTATGGCCACAGTATTCGTGGGCAAGAGATTTCAGTGTCCTCCAAAGAGCATACCGCACAGTTTCCTGACGGTGGCTCCGGGCATTTCGGACATCAACGTCGAATGAATCCGGCCACTATGTCCATGGATAAAAATTTATGAGGGAGTCGCCCAGAATCCTACAACTGTGGGCGCGGGCTCACAAACCGCTGTGGGAGAAAAGGACAGAGAAAAGTAGTAAGTTCCATGTACATGAATGCAAGCACACTCTGTTATTTTAATATCTAATGAACAAAGCACTCAATAGTTTTAATTTATTTTGTGATACACCATTAAAGGCTGACTCAGGAGGTTTTACCGATAACTCCCGCACGAAGGCGCACAATTTTCAACAAAATCGTGTGTTTTTTTGCACAGTTACGGTACTGCTTTCCATAATCACTGTGTGAAATAACCCTAAACTCAAATCGAAGTCCTTCATAATCATATAGAAAATCACAAACTTGTTCTGATAACTCTGGATCCTGGAAATTTGTTATACACGCTTAGGCATATGGCACTGTTAACAAATGTTTACGGCATCAAAACGGGGACAAATCCGATTTCATTCTCTAAACTTTGGAAGGAATTTAAGCATTTTAGGTGACAATCTTTAAGTTCTAGATGACTATCTTTAATTACTACACAAAAAAAAATTATATTTCTGAGTCAGCCTTTACATGTAAGTTTAAGCGACTTCATATTCGAACAGTCTACACCGGCAAAAAAGTAATGTTGGTAGTAAAACGATGCCTAAAACTTATCGTCGAGATTTTAATAACAGCCCCGTCGTCCCCAAAACCACATGTTTTACTCTTTGACCGGGGATTTTAATGGACTTTTTACCCTTTCTGGAGCCAGAATCATCTTTATTACCTGTACTACTCTTCATATGTCGCATAAAAGGACCAGATCAGAACTTAGCTCAACAGAACCTGCACCAAGGAACATACGTCCTAAGAGTGAACAACTCGACAATATACCCCCTGTATCACGACCAGTCAACGGCCATGATGTCCTCATCAGGCGGACCTTTGAGTTCAGGCACAACGCCACGTTACATGGAACCAGTGACCCGGCCAACGGTACTTGTTACCACCTTGTCTCTTCGGCGCTGAAAAACCCGCGGACCGCTTACCAAAAAACCCTTCAGATCTTAGAGTACGTCCATCAAGTCTGGCTTTGCTAATGTGGACCATAAGATACCACTCAGTGCAAGAAACTTTAAATGAGATAACCAGAGATGTAAATCATCTCAAGGAGCTGTCTCGATCGTTGAAGGAGACTTAGACCATGTAAATAAAGTGGATATTCCCAATCTTGGAAGAAGGATGATTGCAAAAATAGAAGCTCTGACACACCAACTCGAGACGGAACTTTATAGCAAAAAAGACCATCTCTTCTCTTCTTCAATGTACCCCATCTCTTGTTCCGGCGTTGAAGACACTGAGGAGACTTTATGTAATTATCTCTGAGACCATCAAGGTACCCCACGTGAAGGAATGAACTTTTGCAAATGTCCACTTCCCATCCACCAAAGTACAAACACTGGTAAACCTCATCCCATTTCATAGCAAGTTTTGGTTCGGGATGAAAGATAAAAATATGTTCTAACTTCAACCAGCCCAAGGTATCAGTTTGCTGTTTGCATGGCCCACCTCATCTACCTGCCGTGATGCAGGCTGAAAGACGTCGTCTAGTCCCTATAAGGAACCGCTACTTTCAGAAGGGAAGACTGCTGAAAATGAAGTCCATCATAACTATACAGTCCTTTGGGCATTAATGAATTCATGGCCCAAAATGACAAAAAACACAGTTCGCCAACTTGCACACTTTGGACATAGATTAGTTTCAGGATTTAACAATATCGTCATCAATTACCATCCCTACGAGGTAGAACGCCAGAACCCAAACTGGTAGTTTTGTATTTTGTTTTTGATGTTCACGAAGACTGCGAAATCTCTCATATCACGTGCCAGTAGCCGTCCATTGGGAAACTGGTTTGTACCCACGTGGATAACTATGGCCCACAGTATTAGTGGGAAGAGCTTCAGTGTCTCCAAAGAGCATACCGCAGTTTACTGAGGTGGCTCCGGCAAGTTCGGGACATCAACGTCGAATGAATCCGGCCACAATTTCCATGGATAAAAATTTTAGTGAGGTAGTCGCCCCGAATCCCCCACTGGGCGCGGGCTCACAAACCTTGGAAGAAAAGAAGACGGAAAAAGTAGTAAAGTTCCATGTCAATGACATGCAGCACACTCTTTTTTTAATATTAAATTTTTTAGTTTTTTCGTTTTTTTTAAATATAATACTTTAACACATTAAAGGCTGACTCTGAGTTTTTCCGATAACTCCCGACGCAGGCGCACAATTTTCAACAAATCGGTTTTTTTTTGCACGTAACTAATGCTTCTCCATATCATGTGTGAAATAACTAAACTCAAATCGAAGTCCTTCATATAGGAAAATCACACTTTGTTCTGAACTCTGGATCCGGAAATTTTGTTATACCAACCGCTAGCCTATGGCGCTGTTAACAAATGTTTACTGCATCAAAACGGAAAATCCTATTCATCTCTAACTTTGGAATTAAGCATTTAGGTGACAATCTTTAAAAAATTAAAAAAAGAAAAATATTTTTAATTACTACAACAAAAAAAAATTATCTTTCAAAAGATCTCTTGGATTCACCTTTAAACTAACTGGGTTATTCGACTGGTCAAGATGCACAACACTTTTTGTCTTCACTCTTTGTAGTTATTGAACATGCAACTTTGACCATCTTACCTGCCAAAAAACAAACCAAATCATATGCAAATCCCGAATTGAACAAGTTTCACTGTGGAGAAGTTTAAATACTGCAATAAATATTTTAAATGCATAGCAGACCAATTAATAATTGGACGTAAATCATCCAATTTTTATCATTACCGTGTTTTTGGATCAGATATTTTCCCACACGCTTGGTCCCCCAAAACATAATGGTTTAAATCAGACTTTCGACGAGACCATGACAATGAAAACCTAACCAAACTGGAACATACACCCACACACATGGGGTACACATAACAGACCTGTTGCACCCTTGCAATACATGTATTGCCAGGAGGGATCAAAAGTGTCTAATCAATTTCAGTAGCAATATTTAATTATAAGAAATTATCAGAAACCAAATTTTAATAACTTTAAAGTTTGATTGTACAAAATTGTGACAACTAGCAGAAATTCCGAAAATGTTTAATTGGCCAAATTTTCTACATTGTACATGCATGCTTTACACAAGAAAAGTTTCAAAATATGAAAGGGATCAAAAGACTGCATCACCATGTCCATCCCACACTAATAGTCTTTCTCTGTACTTCGACCAAATGATAATTTTTTTCAATCTTAGTTAACAATCTTGATAGTAATAGAAATAAAATTATAACACAATTTTATGTTACAGCTTGCAGCTTCAAACTCAAACTTGCCAGAACAGCTACAAACCTGATGTATTACTGTACTTCATGTAAACAATTAGCACAACAATGAATTTCATCAATGTGATGCTATCATGCTACTCTGAGCGGGTGTCCCACTACACGCAGTTGGCTATCAGCGAGTTACATTTTAGGCTAAATGTCAAGATGAAATCAGAGCAGTTGGCGGATTTATATTTCTTTGGACAAACAATAGAAATACGCAAGGTCTAACCTGGGATGAAGAGCATGCGGCCACATCGTAGTGCTATGTAATGTTCAACCCCAACATTACTAATTAATATAAAATACTACTACAAACGACCTGACGACGATAATTTAAAACCATTCATCTCACGACATGAAGAATGAAAACCACACATAAGGAAACAAGATGGTTCACTTTCTCTTCTCAGTGCAGTAATATAATATTTGGTAATGTCAAATCAAGTTTTTGGGGGTTTAGGGCGACTAAAAAAAAGTTTTAGGTCGAGTGGCCTTCAAATAATGAGCGGTCCGTATTTGGGTGATTTTTTACAAAAAAATTTCCGTCCGGAGGTCAAAATGGCTGTAAATAGACCAAAATTGAAAAATCAGAAAAATAAAAATGGTTTACAATCAAATTTTCTAAAAAAAATAGCCAAAATTGATTATAAGTTTTAGTTTAAAAACAGGCTGATTTTTACATGATTTTTTGACAAACACTTGCATAACTGAATATCTGAATCGTGGTCCGTGACCCCGTCGGGCCGTAAAACGGGTTTTTTTGTCGCCTTAGTGTATGGTTTTTTGTCAAAGGACAAGCACCACACACTGGCGTAACTAATAAAGGCATATGCGTGCAGGTTCCAAGAATTTACGAGTACATGATTCTAACAGTTTAACGTTCAAATCATGGCCTGTCAGCTGTGGGATGCAAAGGCTGCATACATTAAGTTTTCGGCATTAATAATAATAGACACAGCGTAATGTGTTTGCAACTCTTACAATTTGTTGCACAAATACGCCCAAAAATTGGTCACGTGGCTTACGTACGTACCTGGATTGTTTTGTTTGGCATAAGATCTCTGATTTTTGGGGAATAAAATGGAGGACATTCACAGGAAATAAAATATTTTAAAAACGAAGATTCAGTCTCATTCCCACCACAATGCAACAACATGTAATAAATCCGTTGAGGCTGCCGAATTCATCATACTACAGTGGTGGTGAGTGGTGGCAACAATTCAGAATTTTTTTGTAAAAAAAAAAAAGAAAAAAAAGATGGGACATATGCACTGGCAGACAATTCAAATAGCTTTAAAGTGCACATGTGCAAACTCGAACTATATTAAAATAAATGAGCCTAGCCTAGCATTACAACGTACCTAACATGCAATGTCCGAATCCGTGTTGCTAGGATGAATACGGTCACGCGGGCTAAACGCCGGGTGGCGGTAACCCAAAACTACTAAATTTAGCACCCATTTCAATATTAACTTTGATTCGCCGCAAATTGCTTTTGGTACCATTGCCAAGCACGTCTTATTTCCAACCGATATGTGTGGTGTTATTTTCCCTTGAAAGCCATAAGTGAGTCAAGAATACGAGAAAATTAAGACCCTTTTTTCAGCACTCTAAATTACGGGCCGATCATTTGATATGTATCCTATTTGAACCGCAAATTAACGGAAATAGGACATATTTGGTATGAAATGTTTCAGAAAAATCGTACTTTCTACTTAACCCGGCCATCCTTGAGCCCCTCTAACCTAATCCTTCCCACGATCATGCGATTTTTCGTTTTGGTTAAAGGCTGACTTTCATCGAGTGCCGTTTAAACTGCAGGTTTACCCTTCCTTTTTCGAGAGTGAAAACCAACGCGCGATAAAAGCGGTCAGTGGGCCGTGTTTGGCCGTTGACTTAAGTTACTGGCACCAAGGTTCAGCTTATGGTCAATATCTCTCTGTACAAGGAGTGATGTAAGTCTAACTTACTCTGTATTTCATTTTTGCATGCCTGTTTGCATCCTATGAACTTAATTTTTGACATACCCCTGCATGGAAGAAGAAGTACTTTTAATGATGTTTTCATCAATGGATTTGAACTGTTACTGTTTGACATTAATTTGCCATTTATCAAATATGTGTAATGACACTGTTTGACCTCTATTTGCGTATTAATACGCGTTTTTTTTCAACATCATTTTTCATAGACTGCATTTCCATGTCTAGAGAGTTCACGCACATTTCCTCTGTAATAGCATTTGTGTACCCCCCAATTGACTCTCCATGTTTACCTTAAATTAGTATATCCCATCATTTCCTTTTCTGGGTATTATTTGTATTCTGGTACTTAATTCTGAAATATGCCCTTTAGGCTTGATTTACCTTTCAGTCATGTTTCACCTATTTGTGGAAATCAATCTGCGTTTCATCCAATTCCATCCAATCACCACCACATGTTTGCCCATTTCTGTATTCATTGTGCTTTTTAGTTCCATTTTACCCGTGTTGACCAAATTCTCAGTTTTTTTTTCTCTTCGCTTATCTTAATTGTCCTTTATTGTTTAATTTCTGATCATGGCTCTCCAGCTATTTAGGTGTGTTTTTTTCTCATGTTTTTTTTGCTCATATACTGTATAAATTGCTTAATTTGTGTTATTTTAATTTGTCACTCCAAATTTAATTGACAGTAATCTTTAATCAGTTTGAAAGTTTAACTATCCCTTGTGCGAATGTCCTGGGTAATTAATTGTCATTCAAGTATCTATTTTAATATCTCTGGGATTACATTTAATAATTAATATTCTATTACCCTCTGCTGCTGCCCATTATGTAAATGTCAGCATTTTGATTGGTAGTTTTTGTCCCATTTATTTCCTATTAGAGGTCTGTGCTCATTGTTTTATATATAAACTTTTTTAGATAAATAGAATATAATGAAGGTTGCAAATTCTCGTTTAATTGGCTCAGTGGTGTCCCCGCTGGAGAACTATCAAGTGATGGGCTAGGTTGCGCTCGCCATTATTTGGTTTTTCCAGCCTCGTACACATTACTTCGCTCAATGGATGATGCTGCAACACCCCTTTATTTCTTAATATTTATCACTTTTATTGTTACCAAATTTGCTGGAAATCAATTTTTTTTTTTTTTTTTTTTTTTTAATTTGTGTATTTTTTTCCTCCCTCCTCTTCCCATTTTTTTTCTCTTTTTGGCCCATATTGTTTTCAGATTCCACCAACTGTTTTTAATTTTTTCTGAGTTTTTAATGATTCTTAATCCAATCTTTTGCTTTCACAGCAGATTTGTTCAATGGTTCCACGTGCAATGCAAATTCGTGTTAAGTATAAATCTATAGCATTTACAATTACTTACTCCAATATATTCAATTACCTATGTCTTTTATGTCATTTCTTGGTATTTAGAATCTCTCCCATATTAAATCTTTTTCCATCTGCTGGTAACGCAATTGTTTTATGTTCTGGGTATACATTTGTCATTCAAGGTACTAGTTAATATCTCATGGGATTTGTCATTAATAATTATTCATGAAATCCCATTGAAATCCCAGAAAAATGGGCAGCATTTTTCTGCGGCCCATTATTGAAAAGGCAGAAACATTTTGCTTGGTCATTTGTTGTTTTTTATTTTTTTTCCCATTTATTTTCAATTAAGAGGTCCTGTGCTCATTGTTTTTTATATAATCAAACTTTTTTTAGATAATAGAATAGAAATGAAGGATTTTTGCAGTATAGTTTATGGGCTGCATGTGGTGTCCTCGGCTGGAGACTATTCAAGGATGGGCTAGGTTGCTCCTCGCCCATTAGTGTGTGTTTTTTTTCCCGCCTCGGACACATTTACGTCGCTCTGATGATGCGCAACACCCCTTATGTCTTAAATGTTTATCATCTTTATCAACAAATTTGCTGGAAACAAAAAAAAAAAAATACAATATTTTTTTCATCTGCTTTCCCAGTTTGGTGTATTTTTTCTCACCTCCCTCCTTGTTCCCATTTGTTTCTCTGCCATTTTGTCAATTCCACCAAATTGTTTTAATTTATTTTGAGTTTTAATGAATTCATCTTCCAATCTATTGCCTTTCCAAGATTGGCCAATGGTCCACGGTGCTTGCAATTCTTGTGAAGTTTTAGCATTTACAATTGACTTACTCCAATAATTCCATCACCTATGTATTTTATGCATCTTGGTATATACCATACCATATTAAGTTTTTTTTTTTTCATCTGGTCGGTATTCCATTTATATTTTGCTTTAAAATTGTTTTGGATTCCCCTTGTCTATTTCTATTCAGTTTCAATGATTTTATTTTAGTCCTACTTTCTATATTGTTTCCTATAACTTTCTTTTTCTCACATTGCTCAAACTTTAAATGCTTAGCTTGCTGATCTTTTTTATTCTACTGCCTTCCAGCTTTTCATCCTATTTATTCTTATGATCCTCTTATGATTTTATTTCCTAATTTGTAATTTTATTTTGTCGTAGTAAGTTTTGTCTTATTTAAATCCGCTGTCATTTCATAACATTTGGTTCATTATCATTTTTGACCTTTTTAATTCTTTTGTTTAAATCATGTGCACTGATCCTGGAGTTGGGAGCGTCTTTTCCCCAGTCGGGCCTTTCTGCATATTTTCTCTTACTATTGGTGTTTTTTACGCTTTTTCCCTTATGCCTCCATTTAATTCCCTCTTTGTGCTGCTTCCGCAATGATCCCTGCCGTTGACACTCCATCTCAGTATTCTTGCTTGTCATTTTGACACTTTAATGATTTTTTAATCTCCTATTTAACCTGTCAATTAAATTTTAATCTAATCCAATGCTCCCTAATTCATTTTTTTTTTACTCATCCAATTTTTTCCCTGCTTTCACCCGTTTAGGAGTAACACATTTGTGTGTACATCTTGGTAAGTAATGTTTTTTTTTTTTATTACTCTGATTGTTCTTTGTGTGTTTTACTTGTTGGCAGTTTTGGTAAATAGTTGAATTCTTGTTGTAAAAATATTCTTCCCTCATCACCCTAAGTTTTTGTGTTCTAATTGCAAACTTTCTTAGCATCCCCGTTGTGTTTTTCTGAGTTTGACGTTCATGATTGGCTTTGCTTTAAATGTACTGGGTATATTTCCCATTTAAATAAATCACTATCTGAATGACGATGAATTAAATTTGGCCTGTCTTTTTCTTTTGATAACTCACTGGATTATAATCGTCATAGCTTATTTTTGAAATTTATCCATTTTTTGTTTTATGATAATTTCCATGATATTGTAAATGACTCGGATATTTGAATGATTACATGTTTCAAATGTTTTGTAATGTATGTTTTTTTGATAACAATGATCTAACTGGTTTAATGTAATGATATTCTCAGTGTTACAACATTAACTCACGTAGTTCAAATAAGAAATTTTGAATTACTATTCCTACTTTTTATTTCTAGTTCAATCTACTTTGTCATAAGAACATTTATCTGAAACTTGATTTAGTGAGGACAGTTCTAATTTAATTGATATTGATGACTATATTTTGTTAAGTGCACCGCGAGTGGGTAGAAGAAGTGGCGGTGCCGCTATTTACGTGCATAAATCCATTCATATCGTATCAGAGATGACTTACAAAAACTTTGTTTATACTACCGATACCCCCACTCCGAATCTTTGTTTATTGAGATTATCAACCCTTCCTCTAAACATGTGATTGTTGGCACCGTTTACAGAGCACATAGAACCGATTTAATTTTTTCTTACAGACCATTGATCGATGCCTCAACAAAGTGTCTTCTTCCGAAAATAAAAATTGTTATATCTCTGGTTGACCTACTTCAAATTCACTCGACCTACTTCAGTATGAACCCCCTTAAATATGATCGTGAATTTTTTAAGCAACTTTCAAAACCAATAACCTGTAAATCCCCTGATTGACAGACCAACCAGAGTGACCCCAACATCGGCTACCTAATTTAATCGATAATATTTTTACCAATGTTTCTTACTCATAAAATAAATCTGGTGTTTGTGTCGCAGGCCTAACAGATCATTATCCCATTTTCCCAAGTACCAAATCACTCCCACTTAGATTTAGTCAACCTCCTACCGGAACCACGCGCTCTTTTAACCAGAAGTCAGTTGATAATTTTTATATCATTGTAAATTTAATTGATTTAATTAAATGTATCATAGTATTAATTATTCTTACCACAGTCTTTTTTTATTCAAAAATTTATTCACATTTATGATACTCATTGCCTTTTAGACAACGTACCCGTGGTTTCTAATAATGCCGCAAACGCCGTAGCCCGCGCAAACCATGGATAACCGCAGCCATTCTTAAATCTAGTAATCGTAAGATCAGCTATTCAAAAAATATATTTTCTTTCCAACCAGCTAATAAAACGAATCTATTCTTATCGTAATAATTAACCATCTCATAGAATTTCCAAAAAAAATATTTACTAGTAGATTAGATGCATTGTAACATAATACCTAACTTTACCTTGAATATTCTCTAAGACTCTTGGGCGCAAAACTAAGCATAATGCCCTTCATTCCTTCTCATGAATGATAATCTTGCGTTATTACTAATCCCTCTGTGATTGCTAATATTTTTAATCATTCTTTTGCAATGTAGTGTGTTGCGATTGGGCCCGAAGAATCGAGACCACCATGTTGATCATAAAACATTTTCGTTAATCATTGAAGATCGCCCTCTCATTCCCGTTTGCTTCCCCCACTGATAAGACGAAGTTACTAAATTTGCAGTTCTCTCACTCCAGGTACAGCAGTGGATTTGATGAATCAGCCGGATATTAGTTAAAATCAGTCGACACATTATTGCATACCCCCTCACTCCATATAATTAACTTTATCACTTGCTTCTTTGGTGTTGTCCCCACTAAACAAAAGTTGCGCCAAGTCATTCTCAATTTATAAGTCCAGATGACCTCAAGATTCCTCCAATTATAGCCATCTCTGTTCTCCCTGTTTTTTCCAAATTTTCGAGCGAATTGTCCACAATAGATTAATATGGTTTTAATTTTCTCACAAATTTACTTCTAATCTCAGTTCGGTTTTCGTTCCAATCGCTCTTCTTATATGGCCCTCATGGAGCGTACAATAAAATTTGTCTGATCTTGACACCAACGAACGCTACTATTGAATTGGAATTTTTCTGGACCTCTCGAAGGCGTTTGCACGGCAACCAGAACTTCTTCTTTTGACAAATCTTTTTCATCTGGTAATTCGATATGTTGCCTTCGAGTGGTTCAGGAATTACCTAGACAATCGTACCCTTCTGTTTCATTTAACAATGCCAACTCTCCTCATTCTTTCCATTGTGGTGTTCCTCAAGGATCAATTTTAGGCCCCTTACTTTTCATTTTATATTTAAATGACATTGTCCTTCCTCAACAACCTTTTCACTTTATAATATATCTGAATGACACCAACTATTGCTTCTCATAAAAATTTTCCCATCTCATCAACGTTTGTAAACCAAGAATTATCTTGTAGTTCAAATTGGCTGAAGGCTAACAAATTTCCCTTAATATAAATAAACAAAAATATATAATCTTTAGGAACAGCATAGTACTCGTACTTACCAAAAACATTGATCTTAACATTGAAACATTCCATTTCAAAAGTGGCCTTTATTAAATTTTTGGGTCTCAATCTTGATGAATCACTCACCTGGAACCAACATACCACTTACATCAATAACATTGTTCTCCAAATTTCCGTTTTTGTTTGGCTTAAAAATCTTGCTACCTCAGAACACTTTATATTCCCTTTACACTAGTTTATCTTACCACATTTCTGTATGTAATATTAATCGGGGCAGACCCAAATACTTGCCACCTGATCGTATTCATTAAAACAAAAGAAATCATTCGCATTTGTGCCTACACACAATTTCTTGCCCACACTCCGCCTTTATTTGCATCTTTTAATAGTCTCATTATACATGATTCACAAACTACATAACAAGCCTATTTTTTTATAAGTTTTACAACATGCTTCTCTTCCGGTATCTTTCAATATTTTAAATTAAAGTTCATAGTATCACGATTACATTATCAGATCATCTGATAATCTCCGTCCCCCAAATTTTAACACTGATTTAGCACGTACTCATCAGAAGACCGGACCTCTTCTTTGGAAATAACTTAGTTTCTGACATTGAAAACTGTAACCTCCGTTTCTTCTTTCAACGTATTTATAAACATAATGTGTTACCCAGTACAACTAGTATCTTGTATTTCTCTACTCTCTTAACCTTGTTATGTCTTTTGATATATTTGTAAATGTATTTATTTTTTTTATTTTTTTTATTTTTTTTACGTTTTTCTTTTTTTATTTAATTAAATTTGATTAGCTTTTATAATGACCCTGCCAACATTGGTCTGTCTACACTGTCCTGTCTAGTCTACGTCTTCACTTCTAGTCTCCCTCCATTTAATGTTTGTAGCTTGTCCGTGCAACGCTTGTAGGGTGGCCAGGCTTCCACGAGCTGTGCTCTTTACTTGTCCACCACCATTTTTTCCTTTTTTAACTTTGTTATGTATTTTGGTGAATAAACTCTGAACTCTAACTCTGAACGATGTCCCCCCCCCTCCCACAGTATGATGGTCCGACTTTTAATCCTGGGGTGGGTTGGTCAGTGGGCAGAATTCATCATATCCCGTCGATTACTTACCACAATGAGGTGTCAAATACGGTAAAATAAACACTGCTTCTGTTTTATATCCCACTATGTAATGATGTACTCGTTTGAAATTGCCAATTGCAGGGGTGGGGCGTTACTTTTTTGGATGTGCTTATATGATACGGTCATAAATGCAGACGAGGTACGCAGAACCCGCTCATTATGAGTATTTTATTAAAATACGCTCTTTATATGGTCAGTCCTGTAAAGAAGACCATTTATTAGAAATTAAGAAGGGAATAATAAAGGAATACTAACGATTCTCCTGCAACAGTATACGCTAACCGTGTTTAAGGACTTCTGGAAAAGACTTTGTGTTAGATTATGTAGCTTAATCCCGGTTAGTATTTAAAACAGTTTTGTGTTCAATGTTAAACGTTAACCAACTAAAACATCACTTTTCCCAGAATTTTCTAAACACGCTTTTTAGAGTGTACATGCCGGGAATCGGACCGGTCCGTTAGAGTCAACGTTAATATAGCATGCTGAACCACTACATCACAGATGGTTGAGGAGTATATGTTTGAAGGAATTCGCGTATTTTAAATGTTTTGAACAATGTCAGGTAGCTGCCGCGGCGCTTATTTATAAGGTCATAAACATGATAAATGCAGACGGGTACCCAGATCATCGCCAATTAATGGAGTATACACGCTTTATGTGCCATAGCCTACAAGAAGATAATCATAATCATTAATCATAATCATACATTCTGTGACGTCCACAGCATTGAACATGTGAATATGGAATACTGACATGGATATATAACATTTCATTAGAGAAAGTTTCTGTACACGACTACACTATACAAAACGAATTTCAGTCGTCCATGTGTCTTTTTACATCCTGCTGAGAACGAAAGTAAATATTTTCCACTAAAAATTTATACAATTTTAGTAGCCATATTTCTAATTGTCCCCACCTCCGTCATGTCCCCCCATAGAACAGTTGCAGGCGCATCAAGCAACAATAGGCTAGGTCTGTAATAATTCATATGGAACAGAAACGAACACACGAAACAAAAATGGATATATGCTTAGTCATTCGGTTTATTGTAGGACTACCCGTGGAAATCTATATTCTTTCTTCATGGTCCCGTGGAGATATTGATCTGTTCGGTAGTGTTTGTTTTGCGTTGGGTCCGACGACCAATATAAGATGGGGTTGAATAATATGCTTACAGGTTGTATCATACGTACATTTATAGACCAAGGTCTTGTATAGACTATAAAGCTATAACTGCCACGCATGAGGCGTGTACATGAATATACCTCACACTTGTTATTGTCTGATGTACAGAGCCCACTAACCGTAATAAACCAAGGTTTATTCATGGCACTGCTAACCTAACGGTTACCCCATCGAACTTAATACAACTACACGATTATGTACAGGTCTCTTACGCGTAAAATTCAGCAGTGTTGTTGTTACTGTCAGCCGTCAGACAGCAAAAAATTGACCCGATAGTATGATGGTTAATCTCGTTTTGTTGTCATCATTGCCTACACCAGATTGATAAATCGTAAGGTAAGGTATTTTAGGTTGTCCAAAATTAAGGTATGTTAGGCGTTAGGTTAGAAATCGCAAAAGTTTGGTTTATTTTTCTGACCTGCATTATGTAAGTGTGGTTAGAACTGATGACATCCGAAAGAACAATGAATGTGTTCCTGTGGTTGGTCCCCGACCAAAAGTTTGTAGGCTTCCTGTTTATGTCCCGTATTCAGGCCAAATCAGGTGGTATCCTGTTTTTGAACACATGTGCCAGACTAGTTGTTGGGGTTGCAAATTGTGTTGTTGTAAGTAGACATTCGTATCTTTAGCATCGTTTATTCTCATTAATCCATCATCAGGAACATTTATTGTGCGCAGTTATCAACAGCCTTCCATATCTTTTTTTTTAAACACAGCGTCATTTGGCCTGACTATTGCTGTACGAATCGATTGTGTATCCAAAGGGAGAAAAATGCACTGTGTAAAAAAAGAACTCTATCATAATTCGTGTAATTTTTTTACTTAACTTAGGTATAATTTACTTAATTTCGGTAAAAAAATTAACTTAATTTAGGTAACAATTTTTTACTTAATTATTATAGAGTCTATTTTGTGTATTTTTTACGATACATTTTTTTTCTGTGGAGACTTGTTTTTAATTTCCTCTGGTTTTGAGAATACGATAAGAGAACGCTGTGTATTAAAAAAACAAATGTGATGAAATGTGTTACGCCATACATAAGTCAATAGTGTGTTCGTCAGGTTTATGATTTTTTTAATAAAGGAGATGAATGCAGAAATTCTAAAAACAAATGCCAAATCGGGATTGATTTTACAATTTTTAAAGAAGAATAATACAACCATAACATTCCCGCATTGTGTAGCACTACTTGTAATTCTGATACCTGACACCGTTTTGACAATGATAAAAAATGTACTCTGAAAAAATATTTTCCACAAATATTTCTGTCAATGAAGAAACCATTGCTTCTTAGAACAGATTTTTATATCGAATGACTTCCAATGCAAATTAAAATTTTTGAGTGGAATCCATTATCACAGAACCTTGTGACCTGCGCATACAAATGTGTATTGAAAAAAATGTACTGTTTCCATTGATTTACTTTAGATCTGCCCATTTTCTATTATCTTATCACGGTCCAGCAATTAACAGAAACACCATAGCTCCCATAGCCTACATGTATTTAAATGAAACAGCCACTTTCTCTTAAACTAATTAATATGTAAGGGTTGCTCGTTTTTCACGCTGTAAGTAATAATGGTAATCGAATCTAGACCATATACTACAAATTTACACCTTACCTTTTGGGCAATCCCTTCTTTTAGGATTTCTAACTACCACTGGATATATACTTCCAAAACTACAATCGTTTATAAAAAAAGTGTGTGTTGCAATGCATTTAGTACATGGTGAGTCTGAAGATTAGTTTTTTTTCTCTTACAGATGTTTGACTTTGCAGACAATACCTTCTTGAAAGTTCCGTGAAATAGATCCCCCAGATCAGGTCATTTCTTTTAAAACACTGGCATATTAATATTGCATAGCGTCAATCACTATTCAATATTGTTCCCATTTTAAGTTCATTAAATGTCATTTAGAAAGAACGACCTAAAATTGTTTATACAACCCGTTTATATATAATAATTGAACAAACTACTGTCACTCTATACTTGTTTATATCAATGTAATGGAATTATGAAGATCGCGTCCAACATTTTTCATTGACCTCTTGGCCCTGGAGCACAATCTGAATCTATCTGAAATCGAACCCGCCTTAGGAATTTTTTCAAACACTAAATAAGTTCAAAGTATTTTATTGAATTTTACTAGAAAAAAAAAACTAGTCCAGATGGTATCCTGGGTGACTAGTTATGCCGGACTATTAACTTGGCGACTAGTACTTGACTATACTTTGATCAGTGCAAAAATTGGTGGGCAAATGTTGACTTTTATTACCATGAAAACAGTAGTCCTTTAAATTTCACATACTTGAATTACGTTAGGACAGACAATTGCAAATGTGTAACTTTTACAGACAGCTACGGTTTTTTCGTATAGTAATAAGAAAGTTTTAAAAAGTTCCTGCCCAATTGGTACTGACAAAGTAAGTCTCAGGCGACTAGACGCCCAAGTTGGTCCGGCATACTAGTCACCAACATTATATTGTGGGGCTAGTTTTTTGTTTCTGTTATAGTTCACAACCCACTACATACTGGTCCCATTCATTCTGTACAAAATGGGCGAATGAAAACGTCATTTCTATTTCTTCCCCAGATGGAACATCTCAGACATTAAAGCTAACATTCTGCTTGAGATCATCATATCTCCTACCCAATCACTCATGAATTAGGTAGTTATCCCCAAAATTTCGAGATACTGGACCGTTAAGACTTGCATGTACCGTGGACCCCGGAGGTCAGAGCACTTTTTTCAGTCAGGTGTCCCTGTAAGAACACGTTAAAATTGGTTTTGTCCGGATCAAAATAACCTACCATTTAAACGCTTTTTTGACATTGCCTACAGGACTTGTTTATACACTTAATATTGAATGGCAACCTGATTTTCCCCAGGTCTCGCAATTTCTCTTAGTTTTTAGGGTTATACGTAGGCGGGGGTCCACCAAAAAAAAAAACACCTCATTTGCATGGGGGCTGGGACTACCTGTTTCTCATTTATTTATGGTGTGAATCCTTAGTGAAATTACCGCTCATCATAAAACACGATGGAGGAAACGACACTCTCTAGTATTTTGACGTGGGCGGAATGTTGATTTGGGAAGGGATAAATTAAAAAAGAAATCCGTATTATTTAGATGCATGCATACATGTAGTAGCTATCTTCTATCGGAGAGGAAACTGTTTTTAAAGATTAAAAGATAAGAGAGAGAGATGAGGCCAAACAACTTAATTTACTTGAGTTTGAGGGCATGTGGAGACATGTACATGTGTATGTTGGCTAATTATGTAGTGTACATGGCACACAGGCATATGTACATGTAATATAAGTTTAAACAACACTCGTGTTTGTATACATACCTGCTCACATGTAAAATAGTGCATAAAACAACGAGTTATTTAGTACTAATTTATAATAATCCTTGCTAACACAGCATACAATATCCTGCTACGTTGGTTCCAATGGCTGTACATACATGTATTGCTTGCACTAACCCTGCACTCTTTTGTTTATAAATCATAAAAAGTTGGCATGTACATTGTTCAGTACAGGAATAATATATTGCTTATCCCCTCAATGGCATACTAATCAGGAGATCTGGTGAGCGAGAGGAGAGAGAGACACACACACACACCCACACCCACCACACACACACACACCACCCACACAACCACACACACCTTCCGAAAGTGCTATATTGGCATGCTTGATAATACTGTCCAAATAAACACTTTGAATGAATAGGATATCAACGGTTTTTAACCATCGTCTTATCAAGCCTTTTTGGTAACACGGATTACGGCCAAGGAGGGTTTACAATTCGTTATAACGCACCCGGAGCATGTTGATTTTGATACCAATGAATACCTATGTTTTATCTTTTCAAGTTATACCAAAATAAGTACCAACCTGCCTAGTATGGTGTACGATAACGTCATCAGTTAGCGAGACGGTTAAAATTGCATTTTCCACAGACAATGAGCGAAAATTTGATTTTGCACTAAAAGTTAGGAATACGGATTTAATCTCTAAATGATGCAGTGACTAGTTTTTCATAAAGCGTTTTACAGTCATTACCCTGATGTAGAATGATTTAAAAAAAAAAAAATGTTACCATAAGATATGTTTGGGTGGAAACCCACCCAGACTTCGAAAGGTGCTGCCTTCACATGTTTTCCGCTAAAATGTCGGAAAGATGAGAACATGATTTAACTTTGAAGCTTTTTACGAAAGCTTTCGGGAGTTTTAGCATACCTTGGTGGAAAATTCCACACCATGCAGCTGGTTAAGATGATGTGGGTAATGTTTCAAAATGGGATTTTGCAATAATCATGCATTCTTCAGACTTTTTAAGTGGTTCATAACTGTGGGTAACATCTGAAGAGCTCATCCTCTAAATGTATAACTAAATTGTAATAAAATAAACTTTTGTTACTACAATTGTCTATTGAAAATGTCACCTGGCAAAAAGTATTCGGCATGTTTTTCGTCAGTATGTGCCAAAAGTAAGGACCAATTTGAAAGTTTTCAAAATATACCTTTTATTGTCTAGGTCTTTGCACCTTTCATATAATACATGGCTGTTAAAAAAAGCTTGGCAGAAATGGCTGAGATAGAACGCCCGACCGAAAGACGCAAACCCCAAAACCAAAAGTTGAAGTTTTTGGAGTTCTCCATGCATTGCAGTGACTGGGACACGAAACACGTGTACCACAATCAATATGCAAGTGGCTTGCGCGCTTTTCAGTCGGAAAACCTCTTTGGTGTAAAATCAATACCACGTATTATTGAAGCCCTTTGTAAAAACACCAGTGACCATTGAAAAATCCAAAAAAAAACCTGCAATTTTGGTTTGGGGGGTTTGAGTCTTTCGGGCACTCTATAACTCAGCCATTTTAGCACGCTTTTTTACAAAGCGAGGGGGGGAAAAAAGAGCAATAAAATAAAAACAACAAAAAATAAAACAAAACAAAATAAAAAGTTTTTTATTGTTTTTAGAAAAAACAAAAAACACAAAAACAAAAACAAAAAGACCTATACAACAAAATGTTATTTCGAAAATTTTAAAAATGGGCATGACTTTGCACCAACGCTGATCGAAAAACATGCCGAGATACTTTTTGTGCCAGGAGTATAGGAACGTGTTGCTCATAATAATGATAGGGCTATACTGAATACAATTAAAAATAATTTCAACATTATTATGCATTCGGTAGTTGCGGTGCATGCTTCCCACAATAACTCACAAACAAACCAAAACGGGGAATTATTTGGACACATAAATTGAGCCCCTTTATACGTTCGAGGTTCACCAACAAAAACCGTTATTCTTTATAGATGAACGATGAGACGATATATATTGATACCAATTTATTTCAATGGTAAATTTGTTGAAAGTTCTAACGTTGCAGTTCGACACCATAATCCTCGTATTGTTAAATTCAAAAAAAGAATATTTGTTTAGTTTTTGCATGGAGTCATAGCTTACGCGTATCATATTCAGATATTAATTTCTGCTAAGTCTGGGTTACCAATGTACATGTAAGGGCAGATATTCAAGCGTGCACAAATCTGAAATATTCGGTTCAGATGAAATAAAAAAACAAATACTGTTGATTTCGAATATTAAAACAAGACTATACAAGTAGGAAAGTGATTGCGTAGTTAAACCAAAAGTATTGCATGAAGCCTTTTGCTTGCAATTGAGCATTCACGAGAGATAGGCAAGCAAAGAAGAGAAAGTACACTGCCAAAAAAACGGGTTTAGAAATGTGTTGCAAAATACTGTTTAGAGAGTGACATGTTTATTCTAAAAACACTTCGCCCACAAATGTATTAAAAACAACCTACGTCAAAATCACTGAAACATGTTTAGATTTTAAACATGTTTAGCGAAGGTGTTTAGATATTAAACAGACTTTTCAAAGTGTTTGGAAACAACGTGGTGCAAAACCTTTTAGTGTTTAAGAAACAGTATTTAATTTATAAGGGACTGTTTTTGCAGTTGTAGCAGAAAGAGATTGGGAAAGCGAGAAAGATTACGAGAAATATGGCGAAGACAAACAAGAGAGCAAGAGCGAGTTAGAAAGGGAAAAGAATTGACAACAACCTGCCTCACCAGAAGCAAACCAATGCAAACAATACAGAGCACGGCAAATGAAAACCAAAAACTACCTCAAATCTTATTAGCGAATTGCGCCAATCAATCTATTTTTTTTAAACTTTTGTATTTTAATCAGGATTGGCAATATCTTACTGTAGTGATTGAATTTTGGTGGACGATTTTGTACTTGCTATTTTATATATGTAAAGAAACCAGTTTAAACTTTATAATGTGACTCAGAAAACATTGTAAGCCACAGGTATTTACCCAATTTCTGGGTAGAAAACCAAATATCCAGATCCAGAGTTCAGACAGTGCTTGAAAAAGAAGAAAACCGTGCACATATAGTATATAAGTATATTATTATTATTATTATTATTATTATTACTAACTACATGTAATATTATCAACCTTGCTGAATACAAAAATATTGTAAAACCTAGAAAATATAAAAATAAGTAATAAATCATACATTTTCTTAAAGCTTAAATGTATACAAAGAGGAATTCACGAAATGTTGTTTTTAACAAAATGAAATAATTAATATGCAAATGAGTGGAAATGCATTCAAACCCTAGGCCTATATACATTATAGAAACTCTTTAATTGAATCGTTCAATTATCAGCGATTTCTTGAAATTGAAAACAAATCGCGCCACCTATTTTTCATTAAAGTCCATTTGTTTGCACTGTTGTATTGGAAATGGTTGTAGTAAAGACCTCTGCAAGTGGCTAAGCGTAACACGCCGAATTTGTCAAGAAATTACGATTTTTATGCAATTGTTTACTAATAAAAGCCGGGGTCCGACTTTTATTAGTAAACAAAACAATAATAAATGACATCTTCAAGACCGCTTTAAAATTCTTTCGTGTCAGTTTTTCACAAAGAAGAGTAATATAACGTGTTGATATGACCTAACACTTCGAACTAACAATTTAGACACAAACTGGGCATTTTGAGATTGTAAAAAAATGATTGATAATGGCTTTAAGATGGTCGAGTTTGGCATGCTATTCAGAGGCATGGCCGTCTTGTTTCATGGTCGACCATATATCAACAAGAAACATGTTGGTGCTGGGCACCAATGTATGCCCCGCGCAATGGTAGAATTATTTAAAACATCCGAAAATAGCCAAGAATTGAGAGATAAATAACATTTTCCAAACAAAACAATGCTAGTGTATGTGACTTTTATTGAAAACTGATGGTATAAAATAGTGGTATCGTAAACTTAACTCAAGTTCACTATACTCTTGTTCAAGTTTACTGTAGTACCTAAATAGTTGACTCGACCATCGTAACTGATGTCAGCTGTCAAGAAATTGTCAATATTTCTGAATATGCAATGATATAACCAGGCACTTTTTTTTTTTTTTTTTTTTGCAAGTGGCTAAGCGTAACACGCCGAATTTGTCAAGAAATTACGATTTTTATGCAATTGTTTACTAATAAAAGCCGGGGTCCGACTTTTATTAGTAAACAAAACAATAGTAAATGACATCTTCAAGACCGCTTTAAAATGCTTTCGTGTCAGTTTTTCACAAAGAAGAGTAATATAACGTGTTGATATGACCTAACACTTAGAACTAACAATTTAGACACAAACTGGGCATTTTAAGATTGTAAAAAAATGATTGATAATGGCTTTAAGATGGTCGAGTTTGGCATGCTATGCAGAGGCATGGCCGTCTTGTTTCATGGTCGACCATTTATCAATAAGATTTAAAGCATTGGATGTCTACGTTTACTTCTCTTTTAACTCTCAGCTCATATTTTCCTTTTTATTCAAGGATCCGCGTGTGACGTCAGTTATAAATGCACTCACCTTTTGATTTATTCAGGATAGCAAACCGAGGGAGGTCAGGCTAACAATAGAAAGATTCCAAAGTATTTTACGACATGCACTGTGCCGCTTTTGTAATTATTATTTTGATTGATCGGGGCATTAAGCAAGTTCAATTCGATACCCAGCGTGCATACTATGGATAGTTTCTAAGAACTTAGTGTTGGTAGATAATTATCAACAACAAGTTAGAAACGTACAAAATGATGATACCTGTAAAAAGAAACAAAATAAAATATAACAAGACGGGTCATTAAATAAAAGGACGGACAATCTTCTGCATTTGAAGTGCACAAAGTTGTAAATTGTGAAATGAAACAACAAATTGAGTTTTGGAACACAATTTTTAGATAAATTACAATTTCAGAGCAACAGAAAAGACTTGAGGATGAGTTGATATTAACATTTTATTTAAAGAGTAATTTCACTGCAGTATATTTCTAAGAGTATTGTCCACTCTTAAGGTACACTTCTGAAGAACGAAGGGAACCAATCTGGAAAAGGAGAATGATAATTGTCCTTTCAAAATACCTTCACTCTTGAGTTTATTTTCTTTGAGTGAAATCACATTTTCAAAAATACATGTACTCCCAGTATGGAGAGAGTAAAATTCCTGTAAAGATAGGAAAACATTTCGTTATGACGTTAATAAAATTACTGTTTATTTTATTGTTGATATTTTCAGATTTAAACTTGATGTGGTGTGGAGGGTAATACTCCGTCGCCTTCCAAAATGGGGTCGCCTAACTCGGACCTAGGGTGTTCCAGCAAGCTTTTGCTATTCATCATTATCCTCTTGGTGGTTCCAATCATACATACCCTAGGTCAAACAACGGCATCTCTATTCATGGCTGCATCCGATGGTCAATCGGTGACAGATCTTACTGTTGAAGAAGGGGAATCTATTTCAATAACATGTTTCGTCGTGCTGGAAGACGCTAATCAAATTGTATCTATGACGAGAGAAACGGAGAACTTTGGTGAAGAAACTTTATTGTGGAATAAAAATGTAACAACATCTGCCAATACAGAACATTTTGAGTATGATGGATTTGTCGACATTGGTGGGAACAATTTCGTGTATGTGATGCTAGTACATAACGTGACACGGTACGATGTCGGAACTTATTCATGCAAAGTTTTTAATCAGTTTGGTAATACCCCCGTTGCCAGTGGTGACTCTGATTTGAGAATTTTACATTTACCAGGTGCCATTTATCCCATCTGTACAATTATAAGTGCCGATAAAAGCTTGTCCAGATTTGCCAACGACGAAGTCACTTTCAGGTGTGAATCTGAAGACGGGGACCCGGAAGTATTTCTAGATTGGACGTTGTCAAGCAGAGGGCCAGAAATACCTACAGCTACAGAGTATGGAGAAAATGGTCTGGTGTATTCAGAAATTGTAGTAGGCCTGAAAGAAAGCCATACGGGGAAACAATTTGAGTGCACTATGACGAGTGGTTTTGATCTCTCTTATCACCCTAAGTGTACTATTGGACCATTTAACGTACAGTCTAGACCTACTACGCCTCCGAAACCGATGAAAACGCCAACTCCAAAAGCGAGTACGTTACCTATATCCAACGTGAGAGTCAGTGGATCCACTCAGACCTCACACACCTCTATGCAAACCATGCTTCCTTCAGATGGGACTAGCTCTGAAGGTCTCACCAAAGCTGCTGTGGCTGCAATTTGCGTTGTAATCGCTCTGGCAATAGGAATGGTCATTATAATTGTAATTGCTTGTTTGATCAAAACAGACAGATTCTCTTTGGAAAGCAAGAACCCTCATTCTAACAAGCAAGGTACAGGGTTTGGCATTGTGACAATCGGGACCAGCTTAAGGAACTCCAGCAATGAGGGCCCTAAGTTGTTGGGTTTCAAGAGGAGAGTCAGCAAAAAGGCGTCTTTGAAATCAGAGTCAGATTCAGAAATGAGCGAGGAACATTCGTTTGAAAACGGGAGATTAGTTCTCGATTTTGATACTATTACAGAAGGTGAAGAATCGCCGTCATTAAGCAATTGCAGTTCTCATCGCCCAGTGCCTGCTACCAATGTTCCACCACCACCACCAGCTTATGAATCGGTCATCGATCCTGTTACCCCCATTTCGCCAACTTCACCGCAGTCTGATCAGCCATTTCTCCAGCCTACACAGTCTAACGAAGGGTTTACCACACCACCTGCTTCTCCGGCAATGCAAACAGAAGAACATCCAGAGCCACAGGAGTCAGATGATCTCCCGGCACCACCTCCTCTTGTAACACCAACACCTCCTCTTGTAACACCAACACCTCATCCTCCTATAACACCCGCACCCGAAGAAAAAACACCATCTTTACCTGATCATCATGCTGAATACCCCGTCGTCTCCGGTGTCATCTGTTTTCTCCGAAGACAATATGATTGAAGGTGAATTTGTTACCGATTCGGAAGAAACGCTTTATGCATCATATAATGTAGAGGAAGGACAGACCCATCGGCCGACAAAATCTTCCGCAGGAGTTATGACATAATTATGGAATTAGATCTGGACTTATTGCGAATGAAGAAACCGAAGATACAAGTTTGTAGTAAATGCTGTTTTCGCAAATGCAAATTGTAATACGGACGATTTAATGCACCAAGGCTACATGGGTCTTGCATTTTGGTCATGTTGAGAAAGTCAGATAGTCCTTTGTGCACTAACACAAGGAGTTCAATGCAAGATTGCCGTAGATCATTTTGGTGATAACTATAACCATGGTAACTTTAGACACGATTAATCAATAGTAGGTTCCTGGTTTGTATGGATCATTTTTATACCCGATATTTCGTGAGCTGAAAATTACAGGGTCCGTGCGACATTTTGGGTTTTTGGAGAAAATATTTTTAAAATTTTGACTTGCTATAAACTTTACGATATGTTAGGCGTTTCAAATTGTACCATTTGATTTAAAGGACCACTTAGGTAAGATTCTTTTGTTTTTATGATTTTTGTGGAACTTCAAACTTCCCTATCTCAAAATGATCAAAATGTCAGTTAGTAGAACCTTGTAATTCTCAGATTCACGTTTCATTTTAACCAAAAATACGGATAAACCTCGACTGTACATGTATATTTTTATATTCAAATTGTAATATTAAAGCGTTACTTTAAACATTTCAAATTACGTGTTTTAGACTCACCTTATTAAGTTCAAACAAAAGTGTGGACCTTAAGAAACACATGCATTTACGTTGAGTTGGCATTAATAAAAATTGGCATAATTTTAACCCATCGGTTAAATGCAGGTTACCCGAAGACACCTCGTCCACCACTTACCGCATCAAACTTAGATCTGATATCAGAAGAAAGAAGGTTCATTATTTTCTCGCAGTACATCTATCACAACTTCGCGTTACAGTTATGTTATTTCACGGAAATGAATTTCAAAGTCAGTGTCTGGGCAAGGCGTTCTCGTTCCGTATCCTGTTTGCCGCAACATGTCCAGACACTTGTTTTTCGTTCCGTAAAATAAACATAACATTAAACGCGGTGGATAGATGTAACACGCGTGTACATCTAGCAATATAACATTAGATGTGTCCTATTATGTGTAGTGTTGGGTGGGTTGCTTTGAATTGGTTTGTACTCACGCGCTAAAGGCTTTATGGAACCAAGTTCGTATTTTAGGAAAATAACGGACTCTTTCAAGTTAAGGATCGGATTTAACGGATATTTTTATCGGTGCAGGTTGGGTTAAAAGGTGACTCAGAGATTTTGAAAAATAATAATGTGGTGTATTAAATTTAAAAAATAGTCAAATAGAATAAAGATATCCACTTAAGTCTCATTCACAATTTGAGATGAATTAGATTGTTCTTTTGACAGCAGTCACATTTTTTTGTAAGCACAACAGTTGCCATAGGATACTTGCGTATAACAATAATCCGGATCCGGAATTTTTATAACAAAGTTGTGATTTCTACATGAAGGACTTCGATTTAGCTTAGTTATTTCAAAAAAGTGATAAAAACAACAGCAAAATCAAAAAAGGGTCAATTTAAAAAAAAAAAAACGATTTACTTGAAAAATTGATGGGCCGCCTATCTGAATCTGAGTCAGCCTTTAAAGGAGGATGACCGATTTAAGTATATGAAATTTCATCTTGATAGAACTGCTCGATAATGAAAGCAACACGTTGCTTAGCCAACCAATCGAAAAAGTGAAAAAGCAATACGTTGCTAAGCCATCCAATCAGGAAAGTGAAAAAGACCATGCGTTGCTAATAAAAGCAACAAGCTTTTTAGTGCTGTCTAAAAGCACTCTTTCAATTCCCTAACTGGGTAGATGAACAACGCGTTGTTTTCTGAAAGCGATGCGTTGTGACCAAACGTTATGAACCTTTTAGCTTGCCATACACGTTACATGTACATGTATATATGTAACATGCAATGTTGTCAGTCATAGAAACAAAGCATTGTCATTTGTACTGTCAGTCAAGCTATATCAACAAAATGCTTAACCCTCGTCTACCTGAGCCATTTTTGTAACAAAACTCCCGAAGGGGAGGGAGTGGTTACCACCCCCACCCTGTGATTTTCGTTACTGAACACCCGATTCCTATAAATTTGGTACCAAAGGATAACTTAGAGTTTCTTCTTTCCATTGGTACCGAAATAAGTCCCAACATCCCCATTATGGCGTCACCATGACGCCATATTTTGAGGAAGTTGAGGAATACTGAATATAGGGTGGAAAATTGATATTTCGCAATTTTAGCGACTCAAACACCTTATTATAGCTCTAAAATGCTGTCATATATAAAAACTAGCCCTTTCCCATCAAGTAGATTCAAAAACCATGACAACTGATCCTGACCTCTTTTTGCGACAAATTGAACTTTTCACCGTGTGTGTCTATGGAAATGGCAGTTTTGCCGACATGCGAACTTTATGACGTCATTGTGACGTAATGCTAGGCATGTTGGTACTCATTTTGGTATCATTGGAAAGAGGAGGACCATAGCTATCTATTGGTACCAAAATCAAGTGTCTGTGATGTTCCTGTGTTGTGTTAGGCATGTTGGTACTTCTCTTCCGAGGGGGGTGGTTGCCGCCCCACCCCCCTATCCATCACTTTGGGATCACCCTGTATCTTACCTACACCCCGGTGGATGTTTGTTTTTGGATGAAAAGGAGCGGAACATGTCAATTGACAATTACATTAAATAATTTGGCACCAAAAAGGGGGGTTTTAGCAAGCCGGGGAAAAACCTGAAGGGGGGTGGCAACCACTCCCCCCCCCCCTTCGGTAGACGAGGGTTAAGTTCGAGATGAATTTACATGTGCCTGAAGAGATTCAGGAGGACTTGGTAGAAAATATACATCAGGGTTAAATATGTATCTACACGAATTCCAAGTCCGTTCTCATTTGGATGCAAAATATAAAACCTTTCATTTACTACATGTATTTATTACCAATATTTTGTATTAAGTGGCTGTTTTATTGTGTAATATCGGTGCAAAGAAGCAAACATTTTACATTTTATGCTTCGTACAAGGAATTGCCAATAATGGATTGTGTGTGAAATGAAATAAATCATTGCCATTATATTTTTAATTAACACCCTGGTAAATAGCTATTAAAGGATTTTATAATGAAAGCTAATGAACAGCTTGCATGAAAGATGGTTTGTTTTCAAAGTTCCTTAAAGATATGAAATACATGAAATACCATCAGTGTTGTGAATATCAACCCCCTAAGCTCTTCATAGAGTTACACGTAATTAGCCAATCAGTCACGTTAAGAAAGATTTATAACGGTGTGTTTGATTGGTTATTACTCGGAGGTAATTTATGTAATGGGCCAATCCGAGATACTGTAAAAAAAGTGGTAGACCTCATCAAGATGGTTAAATTGTGACTACATGTAAGATATCATTCAACATTTGCAAGTCAAAGTATTTTATGTGTGCGTTCTTTAAAACATTTTCTTTGTTTTTATTTTTTAAAGAAAAATCTTAGCTCTGTTTTCTTAAAAATGGCTACTCTTATTTTACCGTGTCAGCAGGGAAGCAATACTTTTTCCGAATCAATATTGTGACCATTTTTGAGTTCATTTTAAGCTGAAGTCTATGGCAAGTATTTCCACAATGAAAAGAAAAACCTGGTAAAATCGGTGTAAAATTTGAAAACAAAATATGGTCACAAATTTCACTCGGGAAAAAAAATGTCGGCTCCCGCTGACTATTTTCCGTGTCATTTTGACACGGGAAAATGAAAAATAAGAATGTATCATTGATAGTTAGAGTCAGCCTTGTACTTCTAGTACTACTTCTTCAGCAGTGGTATTTTTATAGTGGTATAGAATTTCATAAATGTTTATAAACTTAACGCTGATTTAGTTTTTGCTGGTGTGTTTTTGGTTCGTGACGCTAACAATTACTTGCATATGTATATTTCCAATTCTTTCTGAATGTAAATTACTTGAAAGAAAGATAGTTGGGTCATCTGGAGCAATTTCTTGAATGTGGAGAGCAAAGCTTCATTTTTTTCAGTAAATTTGTCTTCTATGAAGGTTAATGAGCAAATTTAGCTGGGGTGCCCCTCGTGAAAGTGTGGGTGGATTCGAAGAGAGGGTAAATCCATAACACAGTGGTCAAAAATGAAAAATGCTTGGATTGCTGTAAAAGGGTAACCAAGGGTTCTTGTTACAACGATGAAAAAGGTATAGTTTGTACTACCTACAACGTAAAAAGTATGTGCATTGTACCTTCAGTTTTGACCCAAATGGCACCAAGGTTCATTTTGTAAAACATGACTTATTTGCAGTCTATAGACAAACAGATTTATTTAAAGTTCTTTTGGCTACATATCATCAGTAGAGTTCATATACATAACTACATTATCCATTGCAAAATTTAGAGTGAAGAGCTTGTCGCCATGCTAATCTATGGCACGCTCCACGTATCAAATCATGGCGAGTTTTCCCGCGCATGTCGAGTTTCACGCGCTGTGTATCGAGTTTTCCTCGCCATATGCCGAGTGTGCAGCGTTATATGTCGAGTTTACAGCGCTATATGTCCAGTTTGCCCTCTATACATCGAGTTTTGCTCTCTATATGGTGAGTTTGACATAAATCATGTCCAGTTTTTTTTTTTTTTTTTTTTTTTCCATAACACAGTGGTCAAAAATGAAAAATGCTTGGATTGCTGTAAAAGGGTAACCAAGGGTTCTTGTTACAACGATGAAAAAGGTATAGTTTGTACTACCTACAACGTAAAAAGTATGTACATTGTACCTTCAGTTTTGACCCAAATAGCACCAAGGTTCATTTTGTAAAACATGACTTATTTGCAGTCTATAGACAAACAGATTTATTTAAAGTTCTTTTGGCTACATATCATCAGTAGAGTTCAACAAATGGTTCGACCATTTGTACACAACTACATTATCCATTGCAAAATTTAGAGTGAAGAGCTTGTCGCCATGCTAATCTAATCACAGCCTTTCTACAACACGCAGAGAATATACGAACTCCTCTGTGGAAGAATGATTATAGTCCAGGCAACTGATTCATTGATAACTAATATCAACCTTGTTTTATTAGATATGTTTTTCAACGGTTTCTTGACCAGTTTTTTATGCTGATTCTGAATCCGATGGATGCCAGACGAGCAACCTAGAGCTTTTTTGTAGAAAGGCAAAAAAATCAAAATGGCCACCATATGCACCAAAACACAAAACATTCATCTCTTCTTCACTCAAAAGTTGTAATTTTTCAGCCTGTCTCGTTAAAACATTAATTGTGACCAATTGTCATATGATTCTGTAACCACGGAATCAATGAATTCAAAATGGCCGTCAAATACATAAAGTTTCGGATCATAATCAACTTTTGACTTTGCAGGTTGGTACTTTGTATCTATCCTGGTATTTTGGCAGTCCAGAAATTGATTAAAATCCATAAAAATATTTTTGAAACCGCAATATTTTAAATTCCCCTTTTCCTTCATTAGATTATCCAAGATGGCTTCGAACTCTAATATTGCTATAATTGATCGCTGTGTCTAACCTAAGGATGCGCAATGTTTGTGGTATAACCCCGTTTAGGAATAAGTTCAATGTACACATCATTAGGTAAATTCAAGGAATCGATACATCAAATGCATGCCATCCAAGCTGGGTATCCAATATGGCTGGAAATGGCCCTTATTAAGAACACTGGTCAGTGATGGACTTGAAAAGATTCAAAATATTTTTACCATTTTGCTAAATATCTTAAAAGCGAAGGATAAGACTGTAGAATTCCTCATAAGTTATTTTTTTTGCACTGAATATATGCCAGAAAAGGAAGAAACAATCGAACGAAGTATAGTTCAAAGAATATGAATCCCCATCAGCGACATTTCAGTTAAGTGTTGTAATAATTGTGTCCATACGGACAATAAGTGATTAATTAATCGCATTTTTTTCCTTATTAGGTTGCTTCTGGTCCTATCATTTGTATTGTATGTTTAGGATACCTATACTTGTTACTATAGCCAAATGCTGATTTTTGATTATTTTTTTTTTTTCTATTTTTCTGATTCGCAGACTCACTAAGTGCCCTTTAAGAGTGCGAAAATCCGATCATTAATAGTCAATAGATGTTTCTTGTTTTTGGCATGTTTTGGGGCATCCATTGGCACCGTAAATTGTAATATTTTAATGAATAACGACTCACTGACACTTAAGATAGCTTCACTGGGATTTTTGGAAGTGAAATCAGCTAAAAACTCAATATATACCTACAAGCGTTGAATGAATTACATGTACGAACCGTTTAAGACTTATTGCCTTTGAAGCCAATTGAACCCATCTTGCATATTCATTGATTCTGATTTGAATTTAAATGTTCAGAATCAGTTATAGTGGATATTACAAACATTGCAGCACTTGCTATATCTAGTAATGAATTTTGACATGTTGGAACCATCTTGAATGATTTATTGGTTGATTTATCACTCGTAAAAGCTATTCATATGGGTTTCAATTATATTTGATTGCTAAAGCCTTGGTATATAACAAGTTACCATTCTACATGTACGTGGGCCAAAGTAATAAATATCAGCATGCTTTGTTGTTTTTTGGCGGTCCCATATTGAATCTCTAATTAGGTTTGGTTAATGAATCATATTAATTGGTCAAATGGTGGTTTTTGACTGGACAGACAAAAAATTACAACTTTTTGAGTAATTGATTTTTATTGTTTTGGTGGCCATTCTTGAATTTTGTGCGAATTCTTTGAAAATGCTCAAATTTTTTTCTGGCCAGGCAGAAGATTCATCCTGAATTGACCAAACCTCATGCAGTGGACTCAGTTTCGTATGTGTTTGTACAGGCACATACAGTGTTTACACTTCTCAGACACTTCTCACTGTTACTGATACTGCCTGGTTTACAATTTCAAGAGTCCTCATATTATTTCCATACGATGTGGCCATGGTCAGTGATATACAATACCCTACTTGCACCGCTAGTGATAGTGACATTCCCTGCTGGCACACTAAATGAGACTGTCCTAACCTAAAAGGTAGCTATGTAACCGTTTTTCTGATTGGTGGGGTCAGATTGCAAATTTTGCTTGACAAATTAAACTGTAGAATGACTTACTTAGCCAATTTATATCCCAAAAAAAATTAATACTTCCAATGTTATTATTACAATTGTGGTAAAGCATTACATTGTAGTATATTTTAACACGATAGCATGGAAATATTCATCGCCAGAACTTAATATTTCCAGTGTGGTAAACAGCCACAACTTTGTGCAGCAATGTATGACAGGTATTATACACAATTAGTGATTTGGCCTTGCACGAGATAAGAAGTTACCCTTTAAAAGGGAATTATGGTAAACTGAAGCTTGGTGTTCCATGCAATGTGATTTTACTTCAAATAAACAGATGTATCAGAAAAAGTAACATGAAACTGAATGTCTTTTGTTTAACAATAAAGGTTGATCATTATGATGATGCCTTGCATGTATCATTACAATATAGTGATACAAAACTAAATTTGTTTTTCATTTCACAATTGTGCACTAAAATGCAGAAGATTGTCCTTTTTAAGGGACTTGTCTTGTTTCGTCTGGCATCCATCTGATACAGAGTCAGCAGGAAAACTGGCCTTGAAACCGTTGAAAACATATGACCCTTAACAAGGTACATTGTCTGTAGCCTAGCTATTGCGCGCGGTAGTTTTTGGACCACCACCCATGCTCCAGGAGCGGATACTCCCTCACAAACTTCAAGGGGCAGCTATTGAGTTTCTTATCTTTTTTGGACGTAGAATTTTTCCTTCTAACCTGAAAAACTGATGAAAAATTTTATATATTTTAAAAGAAGCAGGAGCCGAGATCGAACCGAGCCATGTATCATGAGGTCAGCTATCTAACCATTGTGTTCCAGGTTGCAATTCTAATCCTTCCATTACGGAATAAATCGCCTACGGCTATTGTGGTCAGCAATCAATATAATGAATAGCTTTGTTCTAGAACGGTTGTCACAACATCTGCTCCAGGAGAGTGAGATGGTGGTAAAAAGTCTCACCAGCCAAGACTATTAACTAGTATAGGGCGACATGATTTTGTTTGAGGTAGCGATGGTTCAGGGCGCACTTTACATTAAGAAAAAAAAAAGTACGTGTTAAAATCTTTAAAATAAAAAAAAAAAACAAACAAATTAAAAAAAATCGCAGCGCTACGCGCTAACGGGAAGCTGAAACAAAACTATTGCTTGGTCTTACTTTCGCGTGCCGGGTGACACATTTTTTTAGTCGTAGCATTTTAAATTCTGAAGGAGAATGGACCGAGCCAAAATGCCAGGTCCGTAGGCACAAAAAGTTAGGCGATGTTTAATGTTAGACTTGAGCTAAGTCAAATATAGTTTTATCCAAAATTGGCAGGTATTCACATTCTTCAGAAAACTAGCTAGCAAACTTCAAAGATCAACATAAAAATTTCAAAATAAATGCGTAATGAGTGGTAGGGGTGGCCATTGGGGTCAAAAAGGTGTCAGCGCAGTAATAAAAGGACCGATGTCCAGGGGTCCCATGGAGGGCCATGCAGTGATCTCTGATTTTTGTAGGAATTAGTTTTTGATTGTTTTGTATATGGATGCACCGTGTTGGAGGGGGGACTGTTGTAAAAGTGGCAATTCCAAAGAAATAAGTTTGATTTATGTCTTTGAATTTACTGTGCCCTGAATCTGTGGACAGAGCCGAGACTTGTGGGACAGTCTAGGTACAGTGCTGAAACAAATGATTCATACAGCACTCAATAGAGAAAACAAGAGGAATATGGGTGGTAGGACATCGTCACACGGACATATATCTGTATAAGGCCGACTCAGAGATTTCTGAGGAGGGCGCCTCAATTCCAAAAAAAATCGTGTTTGCATGTACATACTGCTTGTCCGCGACACTAATCACGTGTGAAATTGCTAAGGCTAATCAATTCCTTCTATAAAATACAACGTTATTATAAATTCCGGATCCGGAAATTTTTTTTTAATTGGAAATTTTGTTACACGGTATCCTATGGGGCGTAACACTACACATAAATGTTTACTGCCATCAAAACGAAAAATCCGATTCATCTCAAATTCGGAATTGTGCCATTTTAGGTTACTATCTAGTTTCTAGTTGACTATTTCATATTACACAAAAAATGTAATAGTTCGACATCTCTGAGTCAGACTTAATATCTGTACACCGGTTTAACTCTTGAGCATACGGACCTAAGACAAGAACAATATGACTTAAACATTTGAAGAGACAATCTGATTTTAAATGAAAAAGCAGGCTAATTAGGGTCGGGGATCCCCAATATTAATGATAAAACCTATTTCAATGATTGTGTTTCATCATTATTATACAGATATGATACCACTTAAGGAAAACCTAACTCTGTCAAAATCTCAACAGCGCAAAAAATGAGGCCGTGTGTCATATAAATTGTCGTTATGGCTACAATGCTAATATAAAGAACTGGAAGTTGGACTTGTATCAAATGTTCTGAATAAGTTATATTCACGAAGAAAACACTACACTTAGTGCCCCTTACACAAGGGCCGTACGCAGGATTTATTTTGGGGTGGGACGGGACTCGAAAAAGTGGACTTTAAAAAAAAAAGTGGACATTTTTTTGCTAAAAGTGGACCTAACCCCCTAAAATGGTTGTTTTTTTTAACTTTTGAACCATTTAACACCAAAAGGTGGATTTCATGTCAAAATTTCTCTCAAGATTTGACCTTTTTTTACGATTCAGCAAAAGTGGACTTACCCTTTTGTGGAAATTGGGGGGGGGTGTGACGCACCCCCATCTCCAGCGTAACGGCTGCCTACACTAAGCTCTATAATGCCATAAGAACCGTGAGAGATTGGAGCGTAGTGTGGATATCAAATGACTTCACACACGCGTCAGTTATGAATATAAAATTGAAAGGTAACGAAAATTATAAATCATGCGTGGGTGGGTGGTTAGGGCATGTAGCCCTCGACGGTGATGTAAAGTCGGTATAAACTACGAAGGAGAATCAGAGAGAGAAACCATAATACCGGGAGGAAACAACCGGCGGGGGGAACGAGTAGGATCGAGAAACCAAATTCACATAAGCCATCAAGAACGAGCCCCTGCGGGGATCGAACCGGGAACTCATTGGTGTGAAAGGCGGCCAAACCCGTTGCCCGGTACATTACGGTCCGTCGGTGTATCTTTGTTAAAAGCTTGTTTTTGATTTGGGTGGCGCATGTTGTAACCGAAGTTGCTTGCGGTGATGATTGGCGCAGAGTCCCCCCCCCCACTCAGGTTTTGGAGGGGACGCTGACCAATTGTGTGTCAATCAGGCGAGCGCGACAATATTTGTTTGTCGTACAATACACGTGTCGGGTAAAATTCCATGCCCCTCCTTAACAAAATGACCTGTTTGTATACGCCACTGTAAATACTGTAGTTTGTGATTTACCTTTTTAGGAAACCCTGATGAACATACAAATGTATTCATGTTATCTCCTGTATATGAACAATGTCATTAGTTTAGACATGTTGACCATTTTAAAGAGTATTAGTTTTGTAAATTAAAAAAAAAAAAATATGACAAAACACACACTGTGAGTCTTTGTTGATTTTATTGCATTTTTATAGACAAAACGTTCCTGTTTTTTATAAACAGTTTACCCTCGTCTTACCAAAGCCTTTTTTGTAACACGGTTTACCAAGGGGGTGGGGGGCGTTACCACCCCCCCCTAGAGAATCTGTTATATAAAGCAACAGATGCTTATGATTTTGTACAATGGCTAGCAGCTATGGTCCTCCTTTCCATTGATACCAAATAAGTACCCAACCCACCCCCCCCCCCCCCCCCTTAACTGAGGGGCGTCACAATGACCCCAGCGTCATCAAGTCCGCGCGTCGGCAAATTGGAATTTTCGACCGAACCCGACCGAAAATAGGCGAAAAATCCAATTTTGCGTATAAAAATCGCAGGAATATCGGTTGTCCATGCGGTTTTAGCTTCTCTAAGATGGCATTTGGCTAGTTTTACATAAAACTAGAAGTTTTAGAGCCATATGTGCATAATATTTCAAAAATGGCACCATAAAATATCCTTGTGAATCGGATAACCCTATACCCCGGTGAAGGTGCTTGCTACCTTTACCTTCACATTTTTTTCGTAAAATGACCGGAAAAGGATGATTTGAAAGAACGATTACCTAGAAGCTTTTTTACGTAAGTGTTTAGCCATTTTAGCGCACCGGAGCGAAGTCACTAGGGGGGAGGGGGGTGGACCGGTTGGTGGTAATCATCCCCCCCCCCCCCCCCCCCCCTGGTAAGACGGGAGGGTTGTTTTTTAAAAACCAAAACAATGTGAAATCTCTTGATAACCCTTAGTTTTTTAAAGTGTGGGAACAGTTAATTTTACTACCTACGTACGAGGAGCAGGAAGTTGAGACAAATTTTTTTCTTGGCCTGGGTTTTTGTTTATGGTTTCACTAGATATTCTCGGGAAAAAGTGTGGTTTTAACAATATCTGGTGATTCTGGCCGGGGTGACGTTTGATGTTAGAAGAAAAAATGTCCTATCCGGTCCCAGCTAACGTGTTGTCATAATTTGTGTCCATTTAGGGATAAAATACAAAATGAACAAATTCTTCCAAAAATTCCAAAGTATAGAGCGCATCTGTACATAACCCAATAGGGCACCCTTACTATACTTAGGCACAAGTGGTAAGATGTTCATAAGCAGCGCATTTTCTTTTTGCATTTTCAATTAATACTTTTGCCACATTAATGACTGACAGCAGTTGCAGCAGCAATAGGAGTTTACCATGTGAAATGTTTAAATTTAGACGAACCCAATCACACTGCTGCAATAAGTAAGATGTGTAGCAATCCTAAAGGCACACACATCTTAAGAATTTGAAACATATTAGATAGGTATACATTTGAAAAAAATTAAGAAAAAGTGCTTTTTTTCATGGCAAATTACGAACCAACAACTTTGAAGAGGGAGCACAGTGTCACCAATTTTAATCCACCAATTGGCCACAATACAATATTTCCTAAGTAGGTAAGGTTCTAACCGAACCTATCATAGAACATTTTTCTACAATGCCCAATTTTGGAATTTGTCTCATTCGCAATGTGCCTTGATATAATAATCCGGCAGCCTTTTCCGTTCATTAACACAGGCGGGAGCTAGGCTGGGCGGATTCAAAGATCATAACATCATCCGTACATGTGCATGTTGGCGTTCGCTTTTTATACGTGGTGATTGCGTAATGCATAATGAAAGCCTAGTGTAAGGTGCTGTAATAATGTTCAACTAGACGCGATGTTAAACGTTTTAGGCCAACTTGCTCAGATGATATCAAATCTCATCTTTTTTAGGGGTAAGTCGGAGGATGGGTTTGCTGCATTAATAAAAAAACCTCTAATTTAAGTGTCATAAGGTCTTATGCCCACTCCCGTTGGTGCATAAAGGTGGGGGTCCACGAGAACATTTGATTTTTTTAACCAAAAACGAAGGGTAATTGAGGGGTACATCACACGTCACATAACAGGAAAGAAATGAAAAAGATCAGTCGTTACGGATTCAAACTGGCGACCCCCAAAAACGATTTTTACATGAGCATTATTTTAAATTCTCCCACCAAAAAATAAAAAATAAAAAAACACTTTCCGAAAGGACTTTTTTCCATAAATCCATCATTAAATATAGGCCGGTTCAATAAATTGCTTGAATTAAATCAGAAAAAATTACTCCAGTGCGATTTTATTTAAATGGGACAAAACAAAAGATATGACGCGCCCCAGAATTGCCTTTTTTTTTATGCTAATGAGATAACAACGCAGTTACCGATTTCATTTTTTTATTCTACAAAAAGATGAGCAAACTGATATTTAGGCAATAATTACCTCAAATATTAGGCAAAAATTCCAATATCAGTTTTTAATTCTATTTGTTTGTAAAAAAAAAAACAAAAAATCTTGGATCCACTTTCTACTTCGCTAATATTCCAGGCAAAAGGTACACATTGTTTTTGGAAAAGGTCCAATTTTGACATCCCAATTTAGTGTCCACACACCGCAGCATAAAATAGCCGTGATATTCTTATGCACAACCCGGAGGGCCGGGTAGATTGGATTTAAAGTTGATCCTTCGAAAAATTGAAAGGACAATAGGGACAATTTTGGTCGGTTTCAAGCCAAATTTCAGAATTTGATTTGAGAGGCTACATGGTACATCCAGCTTGAATGGCTTGGCAAAGTTTGAAACTTTGGAAACATTATATTCACATTTTTCCCACCAAGTGATTATTAGTTTAATTTCCCATAGGTTTAAAATCGTCGTGTCCACCTTTTTACTACTACTACTGACTATTACTACCTATTACTATTACTCATTACTATTACTTATTATATTACTATTACTATTACTACTACGTAGTACGATGACTAATAATATTACTATACTATAAATACTAAGATTACTACTGACTACCACTTTTACGATACTAGGCCTTACTACTACTTTGGATGACAAGGATGGCCTTTTAGATAAAAAACATACACAAATAAACCAAATACAAATAGCCAATTCAGAAATGAAGATTTCTTTTAGTACCTCCATGCAATTATACTATAGTTAACAAGGTTAAAACTTCGGAGCTTCCCTGTGTCATTTTTTAAAACTCCGTTCAGGTTTTCACATTTACCAGAACATTTTTAATTTGAAAAAACTAAAAAATCAATAAAATTAATTTTCAATTAATTAAATTGTCAATGCATGGAAGGTAGTCCTTAATTATACATAGATATCTAACTAATGGTTTACAAAAATTGTAGTCTATTTTTTAATTTAGTTAAAATAAGGAGGGAGAATGTGTATTTGCCCCTATGATGATTTTATCCAATTGGATGACTTTTCCTTACGCTTCTTTGATAAACTTTTAAGACCCCGTAAATCGGGTGTTTCCATAAGGTGACACCCTTCTTTCTGACACCCCTTAGGAATTCGGAAATTCCTTAAGGAATAAACCACATAAACGGGGTAGTATGTATGTAGTTTTTACGTTTGAAGGTTTCCGAATTCATATGGTGTCCGAAAGAAGACAACCAAGAGGCCGACTCGTTCTCTTTCTTTCTCCCCCCTCTTTTATGTTTCCTCTCCCCACCCCTCCTTTCTCCTCACTCCCCTTCCTTCACCCCATTATTCCCCCATTCCCCTTTTCCCCCGAATTCATATGGGTGTCAAGGAAAAGAAGGGTGTCACCTTTATGGAAAAACACCCGTAAATTATATTAAAATCTGTAGATTTCGTCACAGTTGGTATGTTCTTCATGTCGTCAACATTCAGGAAGAGTCCATTCCTGACCATATACTCCCCATAGAGGTAAGATCGTTGATAGATATAATACCTATATGATCTACCAAACCAAAGTAAAGAATCACCCCCCCCCCCATAATATTGGACAGATGGGAAAGTATGCTCAAATTGAAACATGCAATAGGTACTCTAAAAGCCCTAAGAACATACCAGAATAATTAGAACAAAAAGTTTGATGAGTCACATCCATACCGAGCCTACAACCTGATCTTTCCACTATTAACAAAATATAATACAAAAGGTTAGCTCAAAGAACATAATCAGAAATCAATGAACAAGGTCGCCGTACTTTACGGTTGTCCACCAAATATATTTTCCGCATAACAAAAGGATGACCCAAGTTCTGCGACAGTAGAAAAGAGTAAGCGGTATGTTTACGGATAGCCTACTTTCGCCCAAAATACACCCAATTGAAGTGAAGAAAAGACCGACCGTGAGGGATTAAGCATAATATTTTTGATGCCACAAGTGGCAGTTAAATTGTGAATAAATACTTCATCTTTTTTTTTAAAATTCAGAAATTGTTTGGTCCAGAATCGTATCCATTTAATCTAATTTTTTTACTTGTAGTTGTAATTACATTGTCAAAACATATCATAAAGACATCATTGACATTTTCTTAACACATCGAAAATAAAAATCCCGTGAGTCGAAATTAAAAAATACGATGGGGATCTAAAAAGACATATTATATTATTATTATTAATATTATTATTTATATATTATTTATTTATTATTCTATTTTATTTTAATTATTAATTTATTGATTTATCGAAAGCTCCATAATAATTTTGTTTAGTTTCTCAATGCTGAAATAATAAAAAACAAGACTCTCTTGAAAAGGGGCATATAAATATTCTAAGCCTATTGATACGGCATTGGTTCTATAGTTGTTTGCTATTCTTATTAAAAATCTACATTATTTTATTATTTTTTCTATTTTCCTTTGGTTGCACTGTTGTTTGTTACTGGTATTGTAGATATGGGTTTGGAAAATATCTCCGTGATTGGTATTTTTTTCTCCAAGCTTATCTTGTTCATGGCCAGTCTTCATTCAATAATCAATAACTTGGAGAACGCATATCCTGGAGACGTTATGCCTGAAGAAATAGCACAATGACCAAGACTTTGTAAGCCTACTTGAAGGAATTGAGGCGATAGGCTTGCTTATCATCAAACACGGAAGTAAAAGCAAGGTTTCACGATCTGTGTTCAAGTGTGAGAGATAAACCGACAAAAATGTTGCAAAATCACTCTACATTATGTTTTTCTGGTAGTAATTTCTCAAACTAACAAACTGGAAATTATCGGATGTCGATGGATCCTTATGACAGGTAACAATTGTAGATATTATTCGTAGTATAGTGTTAGAATAAGTGTTAGGCGTAAACAAACTTTTTCAGGTGGTATGATCAGAGATGAGAATCTGCTCCTCGTATGACTAACAGGTATTGGATTTTACAGTGGTTGTATCAACAAGCAGTTGTAACTTGGACCCTTTCATGTGTAAATCGCACGATGAATTGGTCATTTTTATGTACATGTATTGTTTTTGATTGACGTATCGATTATCTTTTTGTACGTGTCTTAAGAACCACGCTTGTGTTTTTGAAATAAGTACAAAATATCGCAAATTGTAGGGCTATTTAATATCTTGGACGAAACGAACGAAACAGGCTCAGTATACCCATATGATACACTCTTTAGTCCGTCAGAGTAGTGAAATGTGTGTAGTAGTAGTAGTAAATCTTATTATTCAGGGTAACTCAATCAGTAATACAATACTGGTCTCCCATGAACCCTGAGGATAGATGACAATCAAAATATAACAAAATAGATTAGATATATCATAAAAACATAACACACATACATGAACAAAAATTTTCATGATTACATGATAGTTATTTAAAATAATATTAATTAAACCTAGAAAAAAAATGAAACAATTTATTTCGAAAAAAGGAGTTGACTTAAAAAGAATACAATTCGATGGTGGACAAAATGACGGCGAATATACTATGAATGTCATTCCAAATTGGTGGCACCTCTATAAATAAATGTACGCTTACCCAGGATTGATATCCAAGTGGAATGACTATTGTATTGCACGGTTGACTACGAGTATTTTTGAGCGTGAATAGCGAAGTAATAAAATTTGATGAAGGTAGCTGGAGCATCATGTTTAAGACACTTGAAAACCATCAGAGAAGATGATTAATTCCATCTTTTTTTCAGTTTATCCCAATTAAGAGCAAACCATAAATCATGAATTGGTACGGAATAAAGCGTGTAATCCAATGGGTGCACTGAGCCTGTTTTCGTTTCGTCCCATATAATAACAGCCAAATGTAGTTAACCTCAGTGTATAATCACATTCAAAAGCACATCGAA